>OX578148.1:68262779-68380279 GCA_951213105.1 Amaurobius ferox
TAATTTATATACATTTTAAATAAAATAAATTTACTCCATTTAAATTTATACATTTTGTGGCTTAATCTATAAAATTAATTTTAGTGGGCTCAACTCGTCTTTCTCATACCAAAATTATTATTATTATTTTTTAAATTTTACAAGAAAAAATTGGAAAAATTTGGGTCCAAATTATTACTACTATATAGAATGTTACCTTTCACTTTAAAGGGCTTGAAAAAATATTTCTATCTATACCATTCTTGATGATGTACTTCCCCGGGGAAGACTTGCCCCAATTAGGGTGTGCATGTGTGTGTGTGTGTGTGGGGGGGTACTAATGGCATCATGAAGAAAAAAAATGTATTGCGGCTATTTTTCACTACAATGATTGAAACTATTAAGTCTCGTGATGATTGAGCCATAAATAAACATTTTTATACATGTTTATGTCAAGTTTTGTCTTACGCTGCCTTGTTAAAAAAATATAAAATTTCGAATAAATTTATAAATTTTCTCTCGAATTAAAAAAAAATTCTGCCTACTTCTAGATTTTTTGATAACAAAGCTGGATATAAAGTTTTGTGAAAATCCATTAACATTTTTGACTGCTACTCTGTACACAAGAAACAGACAACAGACGGACATCTCTCTAAAAATATTCAAAACGTGTTCAGGAGGTCTTAAAACATATACTGGTATCCAAATCTCGAAATCGAAAATTTTAGGGAAAAAAATCAATACTTTCTCAATACTAAGTATGAGGAAGTAAAAATAGAAACACCATCCAATTTAGCGAAATTGAAAGAACCCTCAATTATGTTCGTTAATACGATATGTTTCTTAAAATTGTGTTTTTCGTTAAAAAGGATTTCGTGATATAAGGGTTCATCAAATGAACGTCAAAGTATATATGCATTTTGATTATTAATCATAAAAGTTAGATTTACCCCCCCCCCCCTTATAGGTTAAAAATTGTCATCTGGCGTGCCGCAGGTTAAAATGTAGTATATCATTTGATTGACTAGCGTAAAATGTTCACGGCTAACTAGAATTATTGGTAAACTAATCGAGGGCTATCGCTGCCGAAATATTTTAAATCTTGATTTGCTTGTTTTAAGCAGAGCTTGTTTTTTAAGTAGAAACAAGTTAGCCATTCCTTCTTTTTTGATACAAAACGACCCCAACATCCATTTTTACACCTTTCCCTCTACCTGACGAAACAACATCTTGGTGTTAGAAGAGATTGATGACTTGATCTGGCTGTGCAGTGGGTCAGCGTAGCAAGAGTTCGCTAGCTGCCAATCATTTCTGCTAGTTGTGACCTCAGCCTTTTTATCCAGGTGTCTTTAACCCAGAGCAGAGGATTGCTTCACCGACTGTCTTGAACAGGCGTAGAGCGCACTAAACTAACACAAACTAGTAAAAACTCGACGTTTAGCAATGAATAACATTTTTTACAAAGTATGCTGAATTTTACTTAAAAAAAGAGTAGAAAATAAACTCAAAGGAATCTCACACCTCAATACAAAGAGTGGCGTATTCACTCCAGGGGGGGGGGGGGGGGGGTATGGCACATGGGGCTCGAATTTTTTAATCTAACGATTCCCCGAATTTTTTAATTTAACGAGATTTACAACGTACATTTTTAAATTATCTGTGTTACTCTATTTGTTTCATCTTCTGATATCACATTTTTCTCAGTGAAAATACTCTTTTCTTATTCTAAATATTTCGATTGCATTTTCTTTATATTGAAAACAATTATTGTGTTGTTTAACAATTCTCGTTTCCCCTTTCATAATACTCGAAAGATATAAAATACATTATATGCTATATATTCTACTCTAGGTTAGTTCACCAAAGAACAGCTGTCGACTTTTTTTTCTGAAGTGCGTTTAATACAACTTTGGAATTTCCAAGCAAAATGCGGTATATTTTTCATTACTTTAATGTTAATTTGAAAAACTACATTAAAAATATAGCTTCTCTGTATGTACAAATATCTTCTTTAAGTATAAATGGATTAATTATATAAAATAATTCGATGCCTCTTTCAATATTTTTAATACATACCTGAATATAAATTAAGATAATGGTATTTTATTAATAAGATAATGATAGGAATTTTATGAATAAGATAATTATATTTTATGAATAAGATAATGATATTTTATTAATTATTTTCATAAGAATTATTTAAATTTTTTACACCAGGCATTGCTGAGAAATTTAATTATAACCCCTTTTCGAAAGAGAATTCGGTGAACTTTATTTTAGGAAGCCGTACTCCATATAAATTTCCAACTATGCCAATGCACTCAGAGACCTACTTAATATAATTTAGTAAGAATTGCTCTTATACCACGGATCTCTTAATTATGACAATATAGCTCTATTTATTATGCACAACAGCCTCTTTTGTCATCTACTCAACTTTGCCCTAACTCCTATCAAGTCCTGGAAGAAAGTACAGATGGAGAAAAAGAAAATATAAATATTATGCAAGGAATTGTAACCAAGAACAACCGCATTATAACCCTTCAAGCAGGTTTTGCTTTCTGGTACATGTTAGAAATACAGGGAAAATAAATAAAAAGTAAATTATAAATTCTCAAAGTATAAAACATCTAAAACAACCCAACATACATCAGGAAAGAGGTAGAGGCATTAGGACAACTAAATGACAAAAATTCAGAATACTAAGAAAGTATAACTGAATAAAGTAGAATTTTGTTAGTAGGAGTTTCTACTTTCTATAATCCTCGCCCCCCTGCACAATTTTATGCGTTTGGTTACTGGTTTTTGCACCTTCGTAATTTCACATGTTGGTCCTTTCTGATAAGTATTAAAATCAGTGAAACCAGTCAAAGAGTAGTAATGTTATGCGAAATTATTGCAATTATTTGCATATGGCAACTCCTATTTCTGGTCAGAATAGTTTCGTCTGATATTAATAGTCTTTGATTGTTCGGAGTAATGACCTTAAATATTACCTTTGATGAACTTTATTGTATAACACGCCAATTGTAATATTAACAAATGCTGCATAAGTTATTTGAAGTTTAGTTCTTATAAAACGTGCTAGCCATTTCAAAGAACACATCCTGCAAATTAAATATGCAAACCGGAAAGAATGAATTTGAATCAGATATTTCGCTATCTTCTATATGCATCTATTTTTTAGATCCATCTACAAAGGACATCGTAAACATTGCGAAGGATAACTCAGCCTTGACCTCAACTTGGCTGTCAGACCAAGTCTGTTATTACCTTTCACGAGTGAGTAACCACTGTCGAATGCTTGAGCAACCTGCGAACAATATCCGGAAGACCTTTCCGATCGCTGGAACAGTTATCTACCGGGAACTGCTAATTGTAAACCGTTGCTTGGTAATAAATGAACAGGCTTCTCCATCCTTAACTGCAAATGAAAAAAAATTGAATCGAGGTAATAAGATACCTAATCTGCTAACTATTCATTACAATTTTTTTCCCGATCCTATATCAGTGATAGTTGTACTTAAAACTTTAATTGGTATGTACGGTATTGTAAAAAAAATATCGTTTTACGATAGATTGGAATAGTATTATTATTGTGTATGACATTTTTATTTTCATGCGTACCATTTAGCTCGAGTTCTCGTAACTCAAAATAGAAATCAATTAAAATCGTTGTAATTAGTATCAAAGGAAAACATCTTTAAATTGTTTTTCTGAATAGAAGAAATAACGGGAATTGTCATAAAATGTAAAATGAGTTTTGCGGTTCAAATGTATTATGGAGTAAGTAATGTAACATTTAATTTCGAAATTAAAACCACTTGTGATTTTGTTTATTATGCTTCAGTAAGTGCTCCTTAAATGCGTTTAAATTATGAAAATAATGCTTATATATGGACAAAATAAACTTAATAATTATTTACAGCTCATTATATCTACTAAATTTTTTTAGTCGAATGATTTTCATCAAATTATTATATGAATTATTGAATCATATTTAATTTATTTATTTAATCATTGTTAAGAATGTAAGCTACAGGATGTAGTCCCAGAAACAGCTTGCAAGATAGTATTTAATAAAATAAAAAAAAATCTGATGTGGGCAACACATGACTTTCCTTATATAATGCAATGAATTTACTACTTTTACAGTAAAAAAAATAGGTTTTTTTTAATAGTACATACTTATATTCTTTCTACGATATTGAATTTTCGTCAATGAGTCGTCATTTTCATTGATTTAGCGTTATTTTTATCCGTTTGGCGAGATTTTCGTTAATTTGGCAACATTTAAAAACTCGCCAAGTTGGCGACATTCCACCAAATTCGTCGCCAAAATCTCGCCTAGCGTTATGGAGGACGGAGAAATAAGTTATTCTTATAGCAGATAAATGAGTATTGGTGTTCAAATACAAAAGTATTACTCAAAGTATATTTTCTCATGAATGGAACGAGCTAGATCTACGACAATGAGATCACCCAATTTAGCGCATGATATTACATATGAAAAGTGAACATGTTTCTCAACAGTTATATTTTTTTTAATTTGTGGGATTTTTTGATAAATTTATTTAAAAAATGTGCAATATCTCGAGAACGATTCATGCTAGTTCTAAAGATTATGTTAATCGTTTTCTAAGGAAAAATTACATCAGAAATGTCTATTTGAGTAACTTTATTAAAGGTTTTGATTTTTTGATGATTTTTTCAAAATTTCACTCGAAAATTTAGGGAGGTTCTGAACATTCGATTACGTTTAAAAACAATAGGCTTCCAGTATTCATGGATTGTGATTTTTGTATAAAATTGCAGTCGAATCGCTCCATTCTTTCGTGAGATATCGTCGTCTCCACAGACTCACTGACACACACACACACACACACACACACACAAACACACACAGGCCAACTGCCCTACAATGCTGAAAACACCGGTTCTCGTTAGATCACCGAAGTCAAGCAGCATCGGTCGCGGTTAGTACTTGGGTGGGTGACCACCTGGGAACACCGCGTGTTGTTGGCACATTTCGGGCGCGGCAGCCCGGTGGTTTGCGCGCTGGATTTGCACGCTGCCACAACTGCCGCCGTGTTCATGCGGAGTACGATCACGTTAAACATGTGGGTCCGCAAGTCCTTCCGAGAGGTTGGTGGTAGGGGGAGGAGGGTACGGTACCTATGGATGCCTCCCCCACTGGGTTCCGGTCTAAATTGGGTGGCACTTCTCAGCCGTTCAAACGGTTACCTTACACCTTTCTGGCAGGTCTGACGGTCTGGGTCTCAACAACACACACACACACACACATACTTTCACACACACACACACATACTTTCACACACACACACACATACTTTCACCCACGCACACATACACACAGACAAGACATCCCCTCAAAAATCTTTGATTCGTGATCAGGGATGCTTGAAACATGCTCTCCCGTCGAAAACTCGAATTCGAATTTTCGACCCCGTCACAATACTTTCCTTATACATTATGTATATAAGGGAAGTAAAAATACAGATAAAAGTATTGTAAAATGCATTAAAATGCAAAATATTTACAATAAATGATTGTTATTTAAAAGAATGTGTCCGGGAGTCCACTTCGACGATATTAACTTGCAATTTCGTCCCAGTAGTCGGCTGGCCAGTTCGGAAACCCAGGATTCGATTCTTGGTTGGGGCAGTAAGACTCTTTACACATGTAAGCTACAGGATGAAGTCTCAGTAACAGCTACTTTTTTGAATTATCCAGTACTTTCACTCTAGCTGGAATCTTGGTCTTCTTCCTTTCGATCCTGCTCAGCATTTTTAAATGGTTTGACATTTCAAAAACTTGAGTTAGGGATGACGATGCAAAAGAATAATTAAAAGAAAATAATTCAAAACCATTTTTCAAAATGATTGAGTTCGTCCTTTCGAGCCAGAATCTTGCTTTTGTTTTCATTCTATCTGTCTCCGTTTTCAATTCAAAGGAAAATTCAAAACTTTTGGACATTAATAAAACGAGTAATGGTTCAAAGGATTTTTAAAAACTTACAGCACTTGGCCTCTCAAAACTCAAAAATGTGTGCCATTTCATTTTTAAGCTTAAATTTTTGAAAATACTTCCTGATATTCAGAATGTTTAATATGTGTAGGGCGACTGAAATGGCCAGTTCAAAATAGATCCAGTGGAGATTCAATAAATGTCTTGACTTAAATAGTTACATTTTGTCTGGAAGTTCGAACTCACAAATGGCGGGAATACAAAAAGAACATTTTTATCAGCGTAATCCAAGAATACTAAAAAAATAATCTAATTATTGAACATTTCATAGAAAAATGATATATTAAACACATATAAAGATAACACATGTAACATCATATAAAGATTAGACATACTTAACTGTTGAAATTTTAAAGAGAATGTCAAAAGATACTTTGTTCTTTGTTACTCGTTCCATTTAAACCTGTTAAAATAAGCAACTGCCAACACAAGCTATTATTTGGGGAGAGTTTTAAAATAAAATTCATCCTAATCAATCAAAATCACAATACATAAACGAAACTTTTTTTTTCTAAAACTTATATTAAACCTTCAGAATATATAATTTGAATAAGAAATATACATTGAGATTAGGGAAGTAGATTTGTCATACAGCTTTATCACATGAGAGGTAGCTTATCAGACGATTTTTAACGATTAAAAATGTAATGCAATTTCCTTTTCTAATCCCGTTCTTTACATTTTATAACAATGTAATTTATTAACACTTAACGTATGCATTTAAACTCTGTTGCTTTTTACATTAATTGACTTCTGGAAAAAAAAAGTACAAATTTTGATATGTTTTACTTCTTTGTTTATCTTTAAACTGTAAACAAAACAAAATTGACTTCCTCAAACTGATCTTATAATTTTCAAATACTATGTACCAGAAATAAAAATATAAATTGAACTTTCAGGAATTCAAAATTGCCTCCATTGTAATCAATTTCCAGTTATACAATTATTATCAACTGATAATTATATTTTTTTTGCGAATATCAAACTGCGAATATCAATAGAAATAATTGGATATAAATTAGGATATTTTGTTTTCTAGTATGAAAGAACATAATACAATTTTCAATATTAATCACATGAACCTGTTTATTTAAATTCAAAACCTTGGTTTAATACCTTAAAATTAAATTTTTTAAGTATTATAGCTTAAATTAATGAACTATATATATATAACTCAGCGAATATTTACAAATATCATACACCGAGTCAAGTTAGATTTACCGTAATTACAGACCATATATTAAATGCTTTTAAAAATTAACAAGAAAGATCAATCATGTTTAAAACATTGATTATGAAACACTTTCCAACTTCCATGCAATTTTATTTAAACAAGTCTAAAATGCAATACATTCCTCGGTAATATTTTGAAACTTATCACAATACTGCATTAATTTATTATATTTGAAAACTTAAACCTTCATCGAACAATATGAACTTCATTCAAATGACGGCATTGAAATATAAATTGCCTGGTTTAAACATCTCTAAAATGTTATACATTCCTCGGTAATAGTTTTAGAATTATCATAATACTACGATAATTTATTATATTTGAAAACTTCATCGAAAACAACTGAAATTAATTCAAATGACGTCATAGAAAAAATAACACGCCTGGATCTCTCTATAAAAACAGAATTTCATTCATAACTTTCTCCATTCATTTCATTTATCACAATACTATAATAATTTATTTTATTTAAACATTTTGTTTAAGACCATGGAGCTACAAAAAGTTAAACTCTATGCTTGAAACTTCATCGAAAAAAAATCGTCCTTCTCTTTATGAAATCAATTAATATTTCATTCATATCAGCCATGCAGACTCCATGGACTAAATTATTTTGTGTTAAAAAAATACAGGAATTCTAATACAACTCATTCTATATATTTTGCTGTTTACATTTTACATAGGTGAAAAATAGGCTTAGTTGTAGAAATAATCACAAATTTAGATGAGCATTTAAACTCAAATATATTGTCATTGCGTTGTTTCAGTATGTAGATGCACAGAATTTAAGCAAAAATAAAGTAGTTTTAGGACGGATACAACACTCAATATGAATTAAAAAGAACTTAAAAAAATCACGATTTTGAAACAAGATGGATGCCATATATCATTTTGAAGTGGGTCATGTGATCGTTTCATATCATGGTCACGTGATCGTTTCATATAAGAGGTGTAATTATTATTTTAATTTTTATTTAAAAAACTACTGAATATATTTCGCTGAATTTTTTTTTATATATTTTATGGAACAATTTGAATATTACTTAAAATTTATGAAGCAATTTGTAAATTTTAAATCCGCTTAAAAAATGTTTGAAAAATTAGGTCCCATAGGGCTCAATGTATTTCATTTTTTCGACCCAGGTTCAATCCAAAACTAATTGGGTGATATTATTCATTTATATTCCCATAGGTTCTACAGACCGTCTGAACAACATACTAAAATTTCATTTTGATTAAGTCATTTTTACGGCAGTTATCGTGCTAACGGACAGACAGACAGACAGACAGACAGACAGAATGAACAAAGTCATAAACACTTTTCAACTTTGTTGTAAAGTGTTAAAAACTAACTTGCTAAGTAAATCCTATAGTTTGAGATGAAATCAATCGATTTCTAAAATATAAATTTAAATTTCTACTCATATTTTATATTTCAAGAAGAGAAAAATTCTTCATTGATATTTCAATACGATTTTGTAACCATTTAGTGAGTGTACGTATAATAAGTTCATGAAGACAGAACTGGGGGGAAATGTACTTGCAACTTTCACAGCAAATTCAAATTACCTTTGCGCGCAGTATGGATGAAAATCGAATGTCTTATTGATTCGTAAGACCCGAAAATATGCGATGAAATTTTTATTTCGTTAAGATTCCGTTTAAAATGGTGAAATAAATATTTCGTTACTTGTTAGTTGGAAACATCCTGCAATATTACACTTTCTGCTATCGATAGTAAAATAATCATCGATCGTAATAAGACATATCAATAGTAATAAGACTCATTTCTTAAATTTAGGATGAGTTGTGAATCGAAATAACCAAACACCTAAAGAATAGAATATCAACAAAATAACAAAAACTTAAACACCAGAGCATAAATACATGATGAGGAATAGCATCAATAGACATCTCTATCGTTATGATTCTTCATTTCGCGAGTGACTGTAGTTCGGCTTTTAAAATTACCCCCAAGGTTCTAAAAAGCATGTTCGAATTGTTCTTCCTTCATGGCATAGTTACGACGCGATTCACGATTCCGCTTATATATTCATTTATTAATTTTTATATTTGTGTTTTGTCTATAACCAAAACAAATAGCAACAAATCGAAAAATGTGATGGGTAGCGCGTGTCTTGCTCTGCAGACTCCAATAAATTTTCTCTTTCTCTCATGGTGCTTTGAACTCGACAAAATAACATTGACTGCTATCGAATTTGTAGTTTTATTCAATTTTCATTCCCATTTTAAGACTGGACATATTTTCATTCTAATGGCGGCATCGCAAAAACAGAAAGAAATGAAATGTTTAAAAGGACGGTTCATCAAAGAGTAATGGGGATGATCTGATCCTTTTCGTCGCCAAAAACTGTAAAAAATAAGCAGTTAATCAATACATTTAGACATATTTAGTTTTTTTGTTTCAGATTTTGACGAATTTTGCAAAAGTGTTTTGCAAAAGTGGCGTATTCATCTTGTTAAAATCATAACAAAATCTTATAGCACCAGGACACCCATAAGTACCTCCCCCCCATACCTACTAAATTTTGTGACATTTCGTCGAATAGTCTTTTCGTTAGAGTGGATATATACATTACACACACATACCACACACACATACACACACAGCCGTAACGCTGAACATAGTGAATTTGTGTTCTATGTACTCGAAACATGTAGATTCGTCGAATACCCGAGTTCCAATTTTCAACCCTATTCTATATTCTACTTTCCATATATACTGACTTCCAAAAGTTAAGAACGGACGGTAAAATAAAAAAAAAAATGGAAAAGTAAAGCTTTGATTAACTCAAAATTGTACATGAAGGTAGCAAATGTGTTTATGCATTAAAAAAAACAAACAAGAATTATGTACAAAGGTGAAAAAAATATTTACTTTTCGTAAGTTATATGATGACGTCACATTTGAGTCATTAACAAAATGGTGCTTAAAGGCAAACCAACCAAACAAAACTTACATTAATATGGTTTGGATCTTCACATAAACCCCGGACCTTCACCCAAACTTTATAACTATTTTCCATGCTTTCAATGAGGTGATTAACCATCGCAGTTGCGAGCAATGGCCATTCCTCCAATAGGGCAGTTTCCAACTCTCTGAGATTGGCTGAAGGAGATAAACGTGCAGAGACATCACGCCCGAGGGCATTCTAAAGGTTTTCAATGGGATTAAGGTCGGGGGATACGCCGGCCACTCCATACGAGAAATGACCCACTTTCTATGTATCTTTCAACGATGTTAGCTCGATGGGGACGGGCACTATCGTCCATAAGGAGGAAATCAGGACCAACTACTGCACCAGGACCAACTAACTTTTGGATCCTCGCAATGGGGTGTAGGACTTCATCCCGATACCGTGCAGCCCTCACAGAATCGCCTTTAAAGATGTGCAGCTCTGTGCGATATCCCATTGAAATTCCAGCCCACACCATAACGCTGCCACCTCTGAATGCGTGAAGTTCGATGATGTTCTTGGCTTGATTGCGTGTGCCTCGTTCTCTTCAGACCCTTATACATTTATCATCTGATTCCAGGACAAATCTGGACTCGTCCGTGAACAGGACTTTGCATCAATCTGAGACAGTCCTATTGACATGTTGACGACACCACTTTAATCTTGCCCCTCTGGCTTGGACGGTTAGTGGAACACAAAAACGTGGTACTCGGGTGTACAGTCCCTTTATGTGGAACCTTCAGCTCACAGTACTGGCAGATATTGTCTTACCAAGTGCCTCTGCAACCATGGATGTAACAGTTGTAGAGGTCGCTCGTCGATTCCGCTTGGCTGCTATAGCAATATACCGATCATCAGAGGGGTTGGACACCCTTGGACAACCGGGCACAGGTCTCCGGACAACTGTTTGATTTGTTTGGAATTGTTTTCATAATCGAGAAATTACCGAATGTTCAACGCCAAAGAAAATAGTGACATCTTTAATTGACTGTTCTATTTCAATGCGTCCGACAGCACACCAGCACTCACTATCTATCATTCGTCTTCTTTCAGCTGTAGAAACACGAATATCATCAAAAATAATCTTGCAAAAGTTATAAACACTTCGTACCAGCATTTAAATGCACCTCCTCATACCCTTCAGAATGCTGGCATCTTCAACGATTGCCTAATTAGCATATATTCGAACAGTCAATTGTGATTGGCTGTAACATGCGATATTTGCATACTGCCATCTACATCCGCAGCGATTTTCAGCCACTCAAATTTAAGTACTTTTTCGAAAAATGAAAATTTGCCTTGCTTGCTTAACTTTTGGAAGTCAATGTACATTAGCATGTATTGTCGGCAGAGATGGCATTTATAATAAAGTATTATACGTATAAAAAGTATTATACGAACGGATAATACTGTACAAATTATACGTATTATATGAGCCAGTTTTATACGTTTTATATATTTTTAAAAAAGAATGCACATTTTTAAGTTAAGTTAAACCCTTAGTAGTCTAGTAAAACTAAAAATTGTCTTAAATAAAGTAAATAAATATTGGATGTCAAAAAGTGTCATTTTTAATGTTATATATTTTATGTACATTTTGAGTTTCCTTACTTTTACAGCACAATGGCAATTATGGAGCATTAAAAAAACCCTTATTTCTACAATGTATGAAAATTTTAATCAAATCATTAAAGATAAATGATAGGTTTTAATTTGGATTATACAAATTGAATAAAATTGAGTAGAATACATAAATTTTAAAAAGGAAAAAGTATGTTAAAAATGTATAAAATTGAACACATATAAACGTACAAAGTTTAAAACGTATGGTCATTAGATTGTTTGAATGATATCTTAGAATGTAAGAAATTTACTAAGTATGTGTATACATATAGGCAAAGCATCACATTCTGATAACGAGACAGCACAGAACTAATACTCATATTTACATCTACTCTGGTTAGTTTTCTTCTGCAATTTCAATGTGTAGTAAATGTTAATTAGTTTCTTTGGTCTTTCTGGTGCCAGGTGGTTGTGTGTTTCGTTCTGCGCTTAGCTCCGGTTAAAAAAACAATCCATTTACAACTTCACCTCAAGGTCTGAAAGTAATTTATTTTCCCTTGAAGCTAAAGATTAAATTGAACTGACACGAAATTTGTAGAAATCCCACTTTCCTCTGTAAGACTTCTAAATAGCTTAGATTTATTTTTCAAAATTTCGTGCATAAAATAAAATTCAAAAAAGACCCAATAGTTTGCTTTACAAGTTTCTCCTTGGAAAAAGATATAAAAAAAAATGATAATTTCCATGACCATTAATTTTATTATATTGGTATTTTGCGTGAGGAGGTTTTATATGTATTATCGTGTTTTACATAGTTTATACGCATTATACATGTTTTATACACTTTATACATACTATACGTGCGTAATGTATAAAACTTTTATACGTCAAATGCCCCATCCCTGAATGTAGGGAAAGTAACAATCTGATGCAAGCAGCGCATGAGATTCAAATTTATTTCCTTTTTCGTTTTTTCGTGATGCACTAAATGCAGTTTAATTGCATAAAGTAATACGGATAATTATTTGATATCGATTTAATCGATTAAAATGACATCGATTTTGCAGTTACTTCAATGCTGAACAAAAAAAAAACAAAAAAAACAAACAAACAAACAAAAAAAAACTAAAATATTTCGGGAACGGTTTGTGCTCGAGTGTTGGAATTGATCTCATAATTTTTGTCGTTAAAAATGACGTATAAAAGAGGCATTTAATTAATACATTCAAGAATATTTAGTCTTTTATTTTATACCAACCGCCTTCGGCGACCAGCTGCTGTTCGATACTATTGAAAATTCTGACCGTGACAAACTCGCTGGCGCCATAACCCCGTTGAGTTAACAAAGTTTGTTTTAGTTTAATGACGTTAAAACTAATAATGAAATTTTGAGATGAAAAAATGTTCTGGGGGGGGTTCTTGAAAATTGATTTGTAAAGTGAATTTATTCTAATGTTTGTGAACTGGGATATTCTGAGGATTTCTGTACCTGTAACCCTAGGAAAGGGATCCCTTTGATGAGCACTCACAGCCGGGATCAGCTACTCCTATGTTTTTTATAGAGGTATGCTCCTCTATTTTTTGTTTTATATAAATGAAATTGTATCCGTTTGTCTGCATTTTTAGTATTGCATCGCAAATGACATGAAAGTATTTTTGAGACTGATGATGTTGAATGTGAAACGATGTTGCTTTAGCTGCTCAGCGAAAAAAAGTTTTTTTTAAAGATTGGCCCCACCACCACCCGATGCATAAATGCAACGCGACAATCTCCATAACTTTCTTTTTATTTATTTTTTATTTCTTCAGTGTTTAAGATTTTTCATTGTGATCCCAACCACCACCCGATGTAAACAATACATCGCCACAATTCAATCCAGCATAATGAGCCAAAAACCTTATAAAAAGCAAACACTAATTCGGTTTTTAATTGTCTCTAGGCCAAAAACCGTATAAAAAGTAATCACTGATGACATTTGCAAATATAATTTAATACCCATGCGAATATCCTCATCAGGATATTCGCATGGGTATCAAGAGATGCCCAAATATATCAGCCAGATACCAACAAACACTAATTCGGTTTTTAATTGTCCCTAGACCAAAAACCGTCACCATAGAAATACCGTGCGTCTGCGCGTGCATGTGGGTGAAAAGTAGATCCCTGCTTTCGCGATTTGACCGAGAAATTGAAAATCATTACTTCTTTAAAATCCAGATCGTGCGGCTACTTTTTATTATTTCTTGACCAGATTAGGCTTGTAAGAAAGCCTGATCTTTGAGCTTTCTAAAAATGTAAATTATTAGTCGAAATTATTGGTACTTTTCCCGACACGAGGATATAAAAAAGAAAGTTCATTTATTTGAGCCGAAAAAGATTTTTGTTTAAAATCTTTAAAGAATTTTAAAATTTGTCCCTGAGATTTGAAATTGATGTACTTTTACTTGCAATTGTCTGTTCTTTCCGGCCGTGTGACTTGTGGTTTTCTACGATGTCTGGATGGTGGAGAAAAGGGAAAAAACTGTCGAAATCGCATAAAACATTAAATAACAACAACAAAAAATTCAAATTTTAAAAATCGGTTTTCACGTGTCACCTTACCACCGCCCCCTGGTCTCCGGTTGCTAAATTTCGTAGCTCTGCGACGCGCGGTCGCTGAGCCTATAGTGTATAAGACACACACACAGACATTGTCTTTTATTATATAGATTTTATCGAATTTTGCGGGCGATTTTGCAGAAAAAGGCAGGTTGTAATTTTTCAAATTTCACCAAAATCAAATCAGCATCAGAGTTACCTACCTACCCAATTTTGTGAAATTTCGTCGAATAGTTTTTGAGCTAGAGTGGATAGATACATTGCGCAGACGCCCACGCAGAGAGATAGACATACAGACATACACACACAGACGTCATGTTAAAAATAGTTTTTCCGTATTCTGAAGCGTGTATATCCATCGAAAACTCTAATTCCGATTTTAGACACACGATTCCAATACTTTCTCTATACTTTATTATATAGGGGAAGTAAAAATCGTCTGCTGGGGTATTCTAGTTATTTCTTATCTATCTAAAACTTAAAAAAAAAAGAAAAAAAAACTAATCTTCGAATAACATTCGTATATATATTTACCGAATTAGAAACGCACATTGGGATATAGGAAAGTAAAATTTGCCTCAACCGCAATCACTTCCCAATTATTACGTAATTATCGCCCTACTGATAATGGTAATGGGTTCTACAGTTAAAGTATACTGTGTTACTCTGAGGATGATGCCCCAGGGGAAAGCAGTCTTTCACGGATCAATGAATTTGATTTTACCTAGCACAGTTTACTCTCTCATTAATGAATGAAGAACATTAGCAAAACGTCTGTGAAATGCTGCAGCTTAGTATTTTTCGATATCGAAGAAAAAGGAATGCTATTTTTATTTATAGATAACGATTTTTAACGATATCTAGCGCGTGTTTCAGATTGGATTTGGGAGTGAGAAATCGCTTGTGTCACTGAACTGACTGAAAAGTTTTATGGGTATGGAATGGTCGCTGAAGGCAGGGCTGAACCCAGAAACATAATCCAAGAAAAGCTGGAGTGATTGAATAGGGATGGGGGTGGCTAAAAAATCTTAAAGGAAGGGCTCACTACTGGGGAAGGGGGGTGGGGGAGAATGCTGTAGAATATTTAGTCTTTAAATAAATTGCTCTATTAAATATTATTTTAATTGATACGGTATATTTTATCTAAATACGGTATATTTTATTAATGGAGACTGCTAGTATTATATGGAACTGAATCAAGGTTTGTATACTACAGAGCCTATTAAACATTAACATATTAATCATTTTACCTTATATAGGAAGAATCATTTTACCTTATATATATTATAAAGGAAGATGTCTGTGTGTGTGCAGTCTGTAGAGAGAAACCTAACTTCAGCGTACTTCAGGACCCGAATAGGTTCACACACACACACACAGTTCCCGCACAGACAGACAGAATAATAGTCACTCTCACACACACACAGACATTTTCTTTTATGATGTAAGATTTAATTTGATGTTAATGAATAGTGACATATATAAGCAAATTTAAATCTTCTGAATTCCAATTACGTACATATTTGTTTATATATACAAGAGTTTATATGTATTTATATTTAAGTAGGTATATATAATACCTTACCAAGTGTTCGACAGGAAATTTTGAAATCTGTGAGTGCTCGCTGGTGGTAAAAAATTGTAGATTCTTGGAATAAGTGATGAATTAAATAGTTCAAACTGCTGAAGGTAGGAACTTGAAACATTGCATACACGTGGGACTTGACATATACGTAATGAAAAAATTCTAAAATCTTGTAATTTTGTTCGAATAAGTTATAAATTTTGGAATATTTTGTTTCAATATTCGTTCAGCTATAACTCAAGAACAGCTAGGCACATAAATTGATACCATCCTGCTTAGAAAAAATTTTCAAAACTTTAAACCTCAAATTTAACTTTATTTGTGTACAATCAATAATTGTCGTGATATTTTAATTTGCAGTTATAGCAGACGTTTTTTGTTATATTTTATAATTCAATGTTTTATGCAGTTTCTGATTTTATTTGTAACTATTTTAACAGAGTTACGCTTTAAATTAAAAAAAAAATGTCTGCTGGCTATTCTTCACAAAACATTTACGAATAGCGGTAAGCGCATTCGTTAGAGGACATATTTTCTGAAGTGTTCAAAACGTGTTCGAGTGTTCTTATAATGTTTTTCCTGTCAATATTTCTAATTTCTAAATTTGAAACTTTTCGTGAAAACATTTTTTTCTGTACAGTAACAGGAAAAAAAGAAAAAACAGGTACTCAAGTTTCTTTTATAAATAATTTCAGCTATTCGGCAAATCAAAGGAGGTTTTCCTGTTCCTTTTGGTAAATGGAATTGGTATTTGCGTTTTATTAATAACTGAAAATTTCTAAGATGATTGAAAAACATCTTTTTTAAATGTAAAAAGCAAGTACTGTATTATTGTTAAACTGTGGCAAACGTACTCAAAAATATAAATGTCAATATTAATCTGTTATTATGTGAATTTATATTTTCAGAATCGGTATTCAGTTTTTAACACCTTACAACAAAGTTGAAAAGTGTTTATGACTTTGTTCATTCATTCTGTCTGTCTGTCTGTCCGTTAGCACGATAACTGCCTTAAAAATGACTTAATCAAAATGAAATGTTGGTATGTTGTTCAGACGGTCTGTGGGACCTATGGGAATATAAATGATTTCTAAGATGATTGAAAAACATCTTTTTTAAATGTAAAAAGCAAGCACTGTATCATTGTTAAACTGTGGCAAACGTACTCAAAAATATAAATGTCAATATTAATCTGTTATTATGTGAATTTATATTTTCAGAATCGGTATTCAGTTTTTAACACTTAGTTTAAATGATCATCCAAATTTGATTATTTCTACAACGAAGTCTATTTTTCACTTACGGAAAATGTAAACAGCAAAATATGTAGAATGACTTGTATAAGAATTGCTGCATTTCTTTAACGCAAAATTATGTAGCTCATGGAGTCTGCATAGCTGATGTGAATGAAATATTCATTGATTTTACAGAGAGAAGAACGATTTTTTTTTCGATGAAGTATTAAGCATAGAGTTTAATTACTTGTACCTCCATGGTCTTAAGTTTTTAAATAAAATAAATTATTATAGTATCGTGATGAATGAAATGAATCGGAATATGTTTATGAATGAAATGCTGCTTTTATAGAGAGAGCCAGGCGTGTTATATTTCGATGGCATCATTTGAATAAATTTCAGTTGTTCTCGATGAAGTTTTTAAATATAATAAATTATTGTAGTTTTATGATAATTTTAAAAACTATACCGAAGAATGTATAGTATTTTAGAGATGTTTAAACCAGGCAATTTACATTTCAATGCCGTCATTTGAATGAAGTTCATTTTTTTCGATGAAGGTTTAAGTTTTCAAATATAATAAATTAATGTAGTATTGTGATAATTTTTAAAATATTATCGAGGAATGTATCGTATTTTAGAGATATTTAAATGAAATTGCATTGAAGTTGGAAAGTGTTTCATAATCAATGCTTTATGCATGATTAATCTTTCTTGTTATAATTATATGTTAACAGAAATATACTTTAATTTCATTTAAAAACGTCCCGCAGGGGGGATACTTTCATTTCCTTTCCTTACCACCACAACTCTGTCTTACTTTGTGCTTTTTAGGTGTGTTCGCATTCGATAAATATGAAAACACACCTATTGCAATCAGTTTGTTTGTCTATTTGACCGCGTGTCTGTCAGTCCCCATGCAACACGGCAAAAGCACCTAGCGGATTTCTATAAAATTTATACATAGCATCTAGAGACAATTTTTCGTGCCAAAATAAAAATTGTTAAAATAAGTCAAAATGAAAAAAAGTTAGAAGAAATTTTATATATTTACTCCATCGTTTCTAATTAAGAAAAAAGGCATTTTGAATTGAGAGTCAAGTAAATTTTAATAAACCTGTGTTGCCGTTCAATATTTTGATATGGAAAATACAGTATGAAGTTAATGAAAATAATTTTTACACGATTAAACAACACATGACCAATTATATGTGATAAAGCTTAGAATATATTGCTTACTAGGAACTGTAAGTGCATAATGATCACTACGAACTGTAAGTGCATAATGATCACTACGAACTGTAAGTGCATAATGATCACTACGAATACATTTTTTAAAACAATTTTCGTTCACTTTTTAATCACTTTGAAATCTGTCGAACTCACATTCCAAGCAATATTTACATTAAACCGAGCCTTTATGTGTATCAACATTATTCTGATGATGCTTATTCCATTTTAAAGTGCATACTATTATCTCTCAAAATACTTATGAACATTCCCGAGCGCACCCACGTTATATTCACAGGTTTATCTCCGTCTCATCACCGGTCTGTTTGAGGCGTCCTTGAACTGCATACCTGAGCGTGCAAATCATCCCTTGGGCAAGTTCAACCCCTCTTCTCGACCCCTCGCTTAGCTGCGGATTCTTCATCGCGTGGGAATTCAGGATCTAGATTTATCATTTTTATTAACGGATTTTTGGAGAAAATAACTTTACTACTTTTTTCTTGGTTTTTATTAGGTTAATATGGAAAGGTGTTGTGACGTTGGGAATGGCTACACTCTTTGCTTTCTGTCGTATACAATACATGGCAATGTATAGGGGAAGTATTGGAGTCATGTCGAAAATCGGAACTCGGGTTTTCGACGGATCTACACGTTTTGGGGACTCTAGATCATAAAAGACTTATTTCTAACGTGACCTCTCTCTCTCTCTCTCTCTGTCTGTCTGTGTGTGTGTTTGTGGAATGTATGTATTCACTCTAACTTAACTATTAGACTCAAGTTTTATAAAATTTGTTAGGTAAGTCTCCTGTGGGTTATGATATGTTGCTGATTAGATTGATTAGATTTTGGTACGATTCGGAAAAATTTAGATCATGAAAAATCTATTTAACGTGACGTTTGTATGCGTGTATGTCTGTAAAATGTATGTTTCCACTTTAACTTAACTATTAGACGAACACAAAATTTGGTAAGTCTCAAGTGGGTCATGATGTTGCTGATTAGATTGAATAGATTTTGGTACGATTCGAAAAAATAGAACTAATCTTTTGCTGCGAAATAGCCCCCAAATATCGTAAAAAAAAAAAAAAAAAATTTAAATGTATTGACTAAATTCCTGTTTCATACGTTTTACGCAGAAAAGAATAGAGGCAGTGCTATCACCCCAAGATTAACCTCTTTTGAAATATTTTTGATTTTTGCCATTTTTGCAACGATGCCATTTGTAAATACGACGCGTCGCCAAATGAAAGCGAAAACTGAATTAAAATTGCAAATTCGGTGGAATTTCAAATAAGCATCCATACAGTTTCGCGCCATTAAACTCATTGCATTATGAAAGAAAGAGAAATTGAATTTGGGTCTTTTGGGAAAGTCATGTGCTGAAATACAGCAGATTTTTAGTTCTCCTACAATGCATGGTCATGTATAAGGAAAGTATTAGAATCGTGTCGAAAATAGCAACTCGAGTTTTCGACGGATTTACGCTTTTCAAGCATTCTAGAATACGATTTTTTTAAAATGTGAAATATGTCTGTTTGTCTGTCTAGCGTGCGTGTCTGTTCAATGTATGCATTCACTCTAGTTTAAAATCCTGACGGACTAAATTTTACGAGATTTTGCAGATCAGTCACTTGTGGGTTATTCTGGTGCTGATTAGATTTTGGTACGATTCAGAAAAAAAAGAATATATCTTTTTGTTTGCGAAATGGCCCACAAAAGTCGACAAAATCTGAAATAAAAACCTAAATATGTTTAAATGTATCAATTAAATGTTTGTTTTATATGTGTACTTTTTTATGCTGAAAAGAATAGGATAAACTCATTACTCTATGACTAACTGCTCTCAAGATATTTCACATTTTTGCAACGCCGCCTATAAAAATATGTCCGGTGGCCTAATGAAAACGAAAATGTAAGAAAAATGCTAACGATATTCAAACGATAATTATATAAAATGCAAGATTGTAATGGCATTATTTCCATCGTGAAACAATGGTAACTCTATGGACAATAGTTGTAGTACCACTCTATAGAAAACTACAGTTTTAACAACATTACAGGTGTAAAGGATATTAAAATTGTAATTATTAATACAAATAAGGATTTTATTATACGTTGTACAGATTTGAATACCTTTGTTGTGAAGCATGTTATTTTTTAGCGCCTTCTAAGGAGCCAGTCTTCAATCAAAAGAAGAAAAACGTCTCTTTATAAACTTATAAAATTATCCAGCGAAACAAACACAGGAAAGACATTAATGCATGTTAAATGTAAAAAAAAACATATGTCGCCCTTACTAAAATAATATTAAAAAAATGGCACTTAAAACTTCTTATTAGAGATAATTAGATAATGTTATTTCCATCTTAAACCAAACTTAAATCACAGTTCACCTTGATGAATCTCCTTAGATCTGACTTTTTAATGATACGTCTTGCACTACACTGATTATTTGCACAACGGGAATTTTTTTTTCTCGGTTTTAAATGTGCATGCTGTAAAGCATGTTATATTAAAGCATCATTAATGACATATAATTTGTCCGTTTCCTTCTTGGATATCAAAATAATCAAATGTAATTATCTCTGCTCCAAAAATTAATTTGCGGTACACATTTTGCAAAATTAGAGTGCTTTTTTACTTCCCCTGCAACACATGGTAATGTGTAAGGAAAGTGTTGGAATTGTGTCGAAAATTGGAATTCGAGTTTGCGACGGATCTGCCGAATTATCGGAGATCCGTCGGATTCGACGGATCTGCACGTCTCTGTAAGAGGAATCCAAAAATTTTAGTGTGTGTGTGTGTGCGTGTGTTTGTGTGTTTGTCTCTGTGTGTGTGTGTGTGTGTCTGTCTGTCTGTGCATGTGTGTTTAATGTAAATGGTAATGTCTAATGTAAATCCAGAAATGTAAATGGTATTGAAATCGTTTAATTATGAAAATAAGAATCCTCTGTTACGTTGTGCAGATTTGAATATTTTTATTGTGATGCATGTAATTTTTAGTGTCCTCTAAGAAGCCAGTCTTCAAAAGGATCTGCTATTCATAATTTATAATCTTATCAGGATTATACACTAAACAAAATAAAAATATTATTGCATGTTAAAATTAAATGGTATTAAATTGTTACTTAAAACTTCTTATTAGAGATGAGAATGATTTTATCTAATTAAGTCACGATTCCTCTTTATTTCTGATATGTTAATGATACGTTTTGCATTAGACTGATTATATTTTCGCAGAGAATTTTTTTACTCGGAATTAAATGTGCATGCTGTAAAGCATATTATATTCAAGCGTCATTAATGACATATAATTTTCCAGTTTTTCAAAGATTTCAAAATATTATAAAAGATTCCAAACATTTCGAATGTCATTATTTTTGCAATGAAAATAATTTTGATGCAGTACACTTTGTGTAATATGAGATTGATATTTTTAATCATTACGCTGATTAAAGAATAATAAATTTAATTAAGATTTTAGTCCTTCACGACACTATTACACAGATTATTTAAAATATAAATTCATGTTTAATGAAATTCATTTTAGATTTTCCTGATAAATTAAATATTTAATTACTGTACTGTCATTTGAAAAGCTGTTAAACAGATCTTTGAAAACTAGGCTGTATCTCGCGAGTCGAAACTGAAGCGAAACAGAGTATCTAGCCATACATGTTTAGTAATTGAGGCGTTTTTTGATTTCATAAAAGTAGGAAAAAAATATATATATAAATTTCAAAATATTAAATATTAAATAATTGATGTACAAAGCAGCTTGTATTTTATATACAAGCTATATAAAACAAATAGAAAATTCTTTTGGGCGCGATAATTTTTTGAAATCAAGTTTTCTCTATAGCATAACATTATCTGAATTTTGACCTCAGATACCTCAGTACATGGATCAAAATTTAAATTCCGGGCTTCGTTGTGATCTGAAACAGGGTTAGTCCAAGCTATGTGCAAAATTTTATTCGAATCGGTTGCGTTTTACTACGCCAACTAAGTTTTCGCACACACTCAAATTTGAATAATTCAATTTCTGATTCTATCACCCTGGACACAGATATTTAGACATAACATTCGTTGCATATCATGATTTTTAAATATGCTTGCTGAACATTCATTTGCAATAGCTTATGCTCCAGACTGTTTCTCGGAACAAAATGTTAAAGTATTAAAGTATGTTGTTGAGACCCAGACTGTCCGACTTACCAGAAAGGTGTAAGGTAGCCGTTTGGACGGCCGGGAAGTCCCACTCAATTTAGACCAGACCCAGTGGGGGGAGGCATCCACAAGGACCGTACCCTCCTTCCCCTACCACCAACCACTCGGAAGGACTTACGGACCCACATGTTTAACGTGATCGTACTCCGCATGAACACGGCGGCAGTTGTGGCAGCGTGCAAATCCAGCGCGCAAACCACCGGGCTACCGCGCCCGAAAATGGCCAACAGCACGCGGTGTTCCCAGGTGGTCACCCACCCAAGTACTAACCGCGCCCGATGCTGCTTGACTTCGATGATCTAACGAGAACCGGTGTTTTCAGCACGGTAGGGCCTTTGGCAGTATTAAAGTATGTAAAGAACCTTGCTGCCCAGCCGGGAATCAAACCTTGGATCTCGCAACTGGCTAGTTGACGCTTTACCGCTTTTTAGACACAATATTCGTTGCATATCATGATTTTAAATATGCTGGCCTTCCACTGTGACCATTCATTTGTAATAGCTTATGCTCCAGACTGTTTCTCGAAACAAAATGTTAAAGTATTAAAGTATGTTGTTGAGACCCAGACCGTCCGACCTACCAGAAAGGTGTAAGGTAACCGTTTGGACGGCCAGGAAGTGTCACCCAATTTAGACCAGACCCAGCGGGGGGAGGCATCCACAGGAACCGTACCCTCCTTCCACTACTACCAACCACTCGGAAGGACTTACGGACCCACATATCTAATGTGATCGTACTCCGCTTGAACACGGCGGCAGTTGTGGCAGCGTTCAAATCCAGCGCGCAAACCACCGGGCTACCGCGCCCGAAAAGTGCCAACAGCACGCGGTGTTTCGAGGTGGCCCCCATCCAAGTACTAACTGCGCCCGATGCTGCTTGACTTCGGTGATCTAACGAGAACCGGTGTTTTCAGTACGGTAGGGCCTTTGGCAGTATTAAAGTATGTAAAGAACCTTGCTACCTAGCCGGGAATCAAACCTTGGATCTCGGAACTGGCCAGCTGGCGCTTTACCGTAGAGCAACTGATACGGAATTGCAAGCTCTTATCGTCGAAGTGGACTCTGCATTCTCCACCCTCTAATGTAAGATTGGCGGGCAACCGACAATCTGACTAACCATCTCCAGCTATTTTTACCCCACTTTAGCCTCCAGCTACCACTACTTTTCCAGCTTATTATCCTGCTTGGTCGTTATCTTGAAATCAGCCCTCAATCTTCCAGAGTCTGCAGGAAGATTGAGGGTCACTTTCAGACCTCCGCCATCTCTGCACTAACCTACAGGGTTAATTTGTTTGGGTGCCGTTGTAAAGAAGTTTGCTGCTACAGACAGGAATCGAACCCTATTTCTCCGAACTGACCAACCGACGCTCTATCGTTGAGTTACTGGGACGAAATTGCAAGTTCTTATCGTCGAAGTGGACTCTGTAAGTAGATAAGGAAGGCCGGTTCACCAACAGAGGAAGAGCAGTGAAGAGCGAAGAGCAAAATGGCCGCCATCTTGGATTTTCGTAATCCTGGACGGGGGTGTAAAAGGGGGGGAAAATGAAAAAAGGTGGGGGGTGAAAATTTTTAGAAACTTTTTGTCGGGTGGCAACGATGTCGTAGTCTTGTACGAGGGGTTGAGGGGGAAATAAATTTTTTTAAATGAGATTTTTTCTAAGTATGGGAGAAACTATTTTCGGGATGGCAACACCTTCTCTTCCCTCTCAATTGAAGAGCAGTGCCATCAGCGTCCCCTAGCGGCGAAAAGTGGAACTATCAAGATGGAACTTAGAAATATTTTCTGTTTCGGTTGCCATAGCAACACCTGTGGGAGATAAACTTTTTTCAGGGTGGCAACACCTTCTCTTCACTCTCAATTGAAGAGCAGTGCCATCAGCGCCCCCTAGCGGCAGAAAGGAGAATTAAAATTGGGATTTTTCTGATAGTTGGGACTTTTTTTTTTCTTTTTTCTAAATGAAGTGATTAAGTATGAAATATTCGTATTTTTTTTTCTTTTTTTAAAATGAATGAGAGGCGTTAATGAGGATAATGAAATAAAGTAATTAATACCATTGTTATTACATGTTATTGCATGCTAGGAGCGTGCCAATATCCCTCCGCCAAGGAGATGTTAAGGGCATACCAAGGAGTATGCTGAAGACATGCCGAGGTCCTTACAATATCCCTCCGCCTAAGAAAAGAGTGCTTTTCCTATATGGTGGTTACGAAGTGAACTGCGAGAATCTTGTAGCGTGAGATACTTGAAAATCTTGTAGGGTGTAGGGGTATGCCAAGAGCATCGAACAGTTTGGGAAATAATATATCTGTACTTACTTGAATTTTACACGTTTGTAATTTTTTTTTCAAAAAAATGTGGTAATGGGAAAAATTAACATTTTGTTAAAATGTTCCAAAACCGTAAAAAAGTAACAAAAAATGTGGTAATGGGCAAAATTAACATTTTGCGTCTTTTTTTTGAAAATGTTAATTTCTCTATGGGAATTAACATGGGTTTTCACACTTTTGTAATTTTTTTTCCAAAAATGTGGTAATGGGAAAAATTAACTTTTTGCACAAAATGTCTCAAAAACGTAAAAAAGTAACAAAAAATGTGGTAATGGGCAAAATTAACATTTTGCGATTTTTTTCAAAATTTCAATTTCTCTATGGGAATTAACATGGGTTTTCGCACTTTTGTAATTTTTTTACAAAAAAATGTGCGTTTTTACAAAAATGTCACTAAAAATGTGGTAATGGGCAAAATTAACATTTCGCACAAAATGTTGCAAAAACGTCAAAAAACAACAAAAATGTGTGTTTTTTACAAAAATGTGATAAAAAAGCGTGTTTTCAAAGTAGCAGAATCGCATGAATTGGTGTTTTAAAGTAGTAGAATCGCGTGAATTGAGTGTATGGGAATCTCGGAGGGTTTAAGGGGTGTGTTTCCCCAACCATTCCGGTCTTGGAGTTTAAATAATAGCAGATACCAATGTCTGTATACATATGTTTTTACAAGTGTACTACTAGCATAGGCTGCCATAGGAGTTTCTTTCAATCCTAACATGTTTTAAGATAAAGCCAGAGACACGGTTTTGCTTTAGAAAACCCCTGTTCGATGCCTAGAGTAAAAACGCGCAAGAAACGTAGTATTGAGGAGCCCCTATTTAAAACCGCAGAGTGCATTAAATCACGATGACAGATCTACCCCTCCCCACCTCGCGTGAATGTGGATAGTTACATCGTATGGTCAGTGCGGGAAAGATGGGGATACTGCTAACAGAGTGGTACCAGGCTATAACTTGAGGCTATTTCCCGCGTTGGGCTGGGTCGACTGAACCGCTCTCGCTGCTATTGTTAACATCTGTGGTGGGGGACAGTTTTTCCGGACTGATAGAATGCTTGTGTTGGACCATCGCGAAATGCTATTCTCAGCTGGGAGAGACTCTTGAAGTTCTTATGCATTGCTTGTTAATACCTGAAAAAGAAATTCTTATGTTTCTACATTTCCGTTTAAATGCATTTTTTACCAAGTGCTTATTTCCATTTCCTAAAGTACCTGAAAAAGAAATTCTTATGTTTCTACATTTCCGTTTAAATGCATTTTTTACCAAGTTGTTAAAGTACCTGAAACAAATATTTTGTACACTTACATTTTAAATATGTTTTTTTACCAAGTGTTTATTTTCGTTTAAATATATTTTTTACCAAGTGCTTATTAAATTCTTATTTCCATTTCCTAAAGTACCTGAAAAAGAAAATTCTGGATAGCTGAAACAAAGATGTATACCATGCGTTTTGCATTTCCACTTAAATGTCTTGATGTTACCTGAAATACCTGAAAAAGAAATATTTCTACCAAGTTTTTACGAATACCCGAAAGGTGTGTATCCGTAGTTTCCAAGAACAAGGCAAAGTTAAGAAAACACACATTTATTAAAAAAATAAATAAATAGTTACATATATATATATATATATATACATTATTCTTCTTCTTCTTTTACACATAGATTTTGAATCGTTTGAAAAAGTTCGGTAATATGAATGACTTGAAAAAAGTCATGGATAAACACCAGTTCTCCAAAATCAGGATTATTCAAATTGTCTCTGGTAAATAGGTAGGCGACATGAAACCAATCCAAAGCATACAGAGCCTGTTGTCCGTATTGTAGGTATTTATCTAGTTCGGTAAAAGAAACACAATCGTGACTCGATGCGTCGTCGTACCCAGCTGTACAGGCAAAACATTCGAAAAGTTCAGATATTTTTTCCATTAAACAGTTTTTTAAATGAATGCATAAAGCAGATCGAAGTTCATAAAATCCTTGAGGGTTATCAGGATCACCATTGGAAACACTGACTGACACTGAATAGCTGTTAAGTTCTCGTTTCACGAAATAATCCAAAGTATTGGAAATGACACTGGCTTGGACTTGAATGTTAATTGCATCGATGTAATCACACAATTGCAGAGTTTCAGGTAGGGTTAGAACCACATATTCTGGAACGAACTGGAAGGAGGAGTCTTTCTTTCGAAACATACGCTGGAATGTCAGTTTGGGTTCTCCTTGGAGTGTATGCCGGGATATACAGAGATCTCTTTGTATGATATGCAACATATCGTCTTTCAGGAGATTGGCGAGAGATTCCAACTCGGTGAGAAGAGCAAACCATACGGTGGTGGAGAGGGAAACACCTTCCTTTGTAGGTTTCAGACTCCCATCAACATCTGTTGTAAATTTACGAATATGTATCCGTGTTTGTCCAATAAAATAAACAACACTGGCAAAAATATCGCCACCCAGATGAAACAAAGTAGGAGGTAATGAATCCAATGTGATACGCTGAGAACAGACTCTCTTTGCTGAGTCATCCGTAGCATTCGACAAAGTACGTTTGCAAGACATGGTTAACAGCGACGACCTCTCTCTATGAGTATCTAGCAGAAAGTAAAGAGTCCTTGCGAAAACACTCGCCAAAAGATATGTTGAAATCTCGCCAAGAAACTAGTAGGACCTGTTTAAAATCGCCAAAAAGTGGTACAGCGGGTTAAAAAAGTAGCCAATGCAGGTTACTCCCCTCTGTAAAAGGCGCCAAGGGTGTGTGACGTAGTCAGACAATGACATCATCCGCTTCATGTCCATTCTTGAATGGCAGTTGTTTGGTATTATAAAACTTCTTTTAAAACATCTGATATGTTGGGGATAAAATCTCTAAGTCTTTGGAGTTGATCAGGACTTAATTTAATGCAAATGGGTTTTAAGCCAAAACCATCATTACCATTTCTGCATAGCTGTTGCAGAATACAATCCTCCTCTTCAAACATAACCAAGAGTGTGTTGTTAGCAACAAAACTGGTATTGGAGTAAATACTGTTGGTAAATGCGTACCAAGTATCGATATTCATGGTAATTCCACGAGGTGTTGGGAAATACTGTCCTCTGTTTTCTTTGAATTCACGAATATGAATCTTTAACTGATGTCTAAATCTATTCAGAGCTGCAAAGTAGCACCAGTTTAGATCCCATAAGCCAATATTTTCAGAGGCAGGAGGTGGGTCTTTCTTAGATACATATTCTTGTAACCAGTCATGAGATGGAAGCTCATCCTCTTGTATACTGGGCAGGGGACGCTTTTTACTGCATGAAACCAGCTTTCTAAACGTTAAACTAATTCTTGCTTCAGAAATATCAGGCTGAGGTGGAATTCGATGAGAGTAAAGTTCGTTCGTGGGAGGATACATGACATACAAGGAACCATGCTTAGAAGGGATAGTAATAGACTGTTCACCGCTTCGTTCAAAGATAATGCGACGAGTTGCTCCAAAACTGACACAGGCAATGGCATAGGTAGCATCCAAACCCTTTTCATTATCCTTATGACTTCCAATTTTAGCTTGACCATTTGGATAATAGTTTAAAAGCACATAGTTAAATTCCATATCACATGCTTTTTCCACATGTTTTTTAATATCCAGCATCAGGGGAGTCCATTCGTTGGCTGGAACGGAGGTACCCGAAAAGGCATAAGATAGATCAGCATCTCCAAAGGCAAGGGTTTTACGTAGAGGTGTATAAGATCGTCCATGTACAACTACATTGGTTTCTTTAAAGTCCAATGTTTGCAACTGTTTAAAGATATCATCTGCTGTAGCTTGGTCCATAAATTGTCGAATGTAATGTACATTTAATCCATTATTTTCAAATCGAATAATTCGAGGAGAAGAAGTCATGATAGCAGTTAATAGAAATAATACAACTTGGCAGGATAGAATCTAACGAGCAAGTAACCCATCTTAAACGCAATCCCCCAATCCGGCGTTTTGACCCTCCCACATGCTGACGTAACAAATCTGCTCTACCAATCCCCTGCAACCCACTTCTCACGCGTACGTGACCCCCGCTCGACAAGAACGGGCATGTTCAGTGACGTCACTGAAGCCTGTTTCGTATGGGTAGTATGCAATGGTAGTATACAATACCAACACACACACACTTAGTTTAAAGAATGGAAACAATACACAGGTGATTATGAATGGAAAACACTACACAGGTAATTATAATCAATCATTATTTTATTCATTATTATTCATAATTATCCCATTTTAAATAACGGGATGTTACAGGTTCTGCCTTAGGTGGAGTAGGAGTATAAGGCTGATTATACAAATTTTTGTTTTTTACAAAGTGGGTAGGTATATTCAGTTCATCTAAAGCTGTTAAAAACACTTGTTGTCCTGTTACAGTTCTTTTCTTTTGTCCAAATATGAGATTAAATAAATCTCCAATATTAGTCTTTGGAATCCACTGCTGATGATGCGAAATATGTCCTTTTTCATTCCATGAAAGAATGTCGGGATGGCCTTTTATAATATCCAATAAATTGCTGGCATAGTTTCTCATGGCTCGGGGAACACTGTTTAAAATAATATCTTCATATCTTGAGATGTTCTGCTTTGGTAGGGCATCTTCGGATATTTTCATCTCTGTATCCATATCTGTATCCATATTCTCGACAAGGTCTTTGTACGATACTTGCGTATTCAGAAGAGGTTCCTTGTGAGACACTCGTATGCGTGTGTTGAAAGAATCCATCTTTATTTTCTTTTGTAAAAGTTCATAATAAAGTTTCACTTTATCATCTTCACTCAGGGAACTGTTGAGAATACGGGCCATTTCCTTATCGAAATGGGTTCTATACTTTTCTGTAGCAACATGTTTAGACAAAGAGTCTTCAGGAACCAAGGCATACTTTTTAGCGTGTTCCATTGAAAAGGGTTGTAATCACACTGAGGGCTGCTGGGATGAGTAAGTTCAGAAAACCGCCTTTCTGAATAATAAGCTTGCGTTTCAAGTACAGTGGCTTACGCTTATCTGCTAATTCTCGTAAAACAGTCTTGTGCGCTTCAAGTTTGCTCTTTTGATAGCTTGTGAGTGGGATATTACCCTTTAATGTATTCAGGCTACACTCACAGATGGCTTTTATACAGGAACGAGGAATCTTTTTTAACAAGTTCTTTCGTACTTTGGTGGGACAAGAATGAAGCAGCCGTAATTGCTTCTGTTGTTGCTTGCTGAGTGTCATCTTCACAACTGAGAGAATACTGCGCATGCGTATTCATTTATCCATTTCGAAAAAGGCTTAATGTCTCAGTTTATACACGTATTGTGTCTGACCGGGTAAAATCGAGGTGCGCAAACGCATCTCTTCTGGAGTCTCACTGCGCAGGTCTATAAACAAATAAGAATAAGGCTCTCGAGTGGCATCTTCGTACACTTCTTGGAAGAAAGGCAGATGTCTGGGAAACAGTTGTTTTCCCAAATGCATGATTTGGCTCATGTCTCTTCGATTCTTGCAGAGTAGCAGATAATGGGCATTCAGAGTAATTTCACGCATTTCTTTCCCTTTATGAAAAAAATTTTGTGTAATAAACACCACACTTAGATTTAAATGATGACTTCCTCTCGTAAACAGATGGGTTAATCGTTTATCGTTACCACATTCACTCATTAAATCGTCTATAATAAAGAGAGTATTCAATCCCAGATACTCTTGATAGTTTTTAGGTAATCCTTCCACAAATAAAACGTTTGGTATTTCATCGTATAAAGGCTGGTGGATCCCATAGAACCACACGATTTTGTCCGGAGTAGGCGAAAACATATCCCGCCTGTGTTTAATCATATCCCGCACAAAAAAACTCTTCCCACATCCTGTGGGACCCGAAATAACCATAGTAAAGGGGTGTTGTAAGGATGGGAACTCCATCGTAAATAACAAGAACAGTATGTTGACATCCATATTTATTGGTAAAAAGGTGCACTTATGTGAAAGCGCTTGGTTACAAAGTTATATACATTAACATCATTACATACGTCGTGGGGTACAAAGGGTAATAAAAAGTCTTTCAAAGAAGATCCGCGACATCTTGAATACAAATAATAGATACAATAGTGTCCACAAACAGCTGTTACATTGCTTTGTAGAGGCATGGGGTTGTACTCTTGGTGGTGGAACGTAGAAACAAAGTCCGAGAGGGGTCCTTCAAAGGCTGTAGGTGGGTGTCCATAAGAATCAAAGAATTCTATAGAGTCTTTATCTTGCATGTAGAAGGCTACCCAATGGCTTCCTGGATCGGTCGAAGCGTCCACGTTGGCAACCAAACAGGCTGGGAATGTCACAATGTCTTGGGGTAGTAAATCACTCGGAAAAACGCCCAGAAATGCATTCTTGGTTATAGGATTCTTGGAGAGGGCTTTATCCAGTTGCTGGCTTTCCATGATTAATTGGCAAAATCACACAAAATATGTCTAGACTTGTTAATTTCAACCATGTTTTCAAATTCAGCATACAGTAGAATGGAGATGGTTTCCTTTAAAGCTTCCGAAAACTTGATTTCCAATCGTAAATTACCCTGGTGCTGTAGATTCATATGAGGGCCATCGCACATGTCAGGTGATAAATCAAATGCGTACAAGGTAAATCCTTTTGCAAATTCGTCTCGGGTCAGATGAATTCCTTTGTCTTGGTTAAATCCAGGGAATAAGGTATGATAGGCACGGATATAGTTGTTTTGGTTAAAGTTCAATTCCAAGGGTCTGCTGGGTACTGGAAGTCCATCCACGTAGACACATAGAAAATTCACGTTGTAATGACCTAGCAGGAAAGGGTTAGAGTTATACTGTCCATTCATACCCGCATTGTTTAAACAGGCAACGACCACTCTTTTAGGCATCACACCTAAAAAGGCATTATCCTGCATAAAAGACCAACTACCTTTAGAAACAGAATACGTCTTACACAGAACGCGGTCAATGGGATACTTGGCCGTGTGCTTCTCCAGGGCTTTTATATGTCCCAGTAACACGCCGGGGCCCACTTTCACTTTTCGAATAAACATGGAAGCATGCTCTATCATCACTTTATAATCAGGTTTGGCAGCACTAGACACTAAACAAAAGTCTGATTTGCTACGTGTCATCTTTATCTTCATGTCCACTAAATTCAATATAAGGCGATTCTGCTGAAAAATGTCTGAATGAATCTGTCCAATCATATCCACGGTTTGGCTTTGTTTGCTTAATTCATATCTTTGTTTCAGTCCTTCGTTAGCATCCTTTTCTGCAAGGGGGTTGGTATTGTTCAGATGGGTGTCTTTAAAAAAACATTCACAGGTCAATAAGCTTTTCTTGGCATCGGCTCCATAGTTCAAGAGGGTTTCTATATAGGCTCTGTAGGGATAGGTGTTGGTCGCTGAGGAAATAACTCGGTCATTCAAACTCACATCCACTTGGGAGAACAGGGAATGTAGAAATAAGTTCACGGGAGCCACGGGTTCTTTGTCGGCTATAGGCGATCCATCCGATTTCACAATCTTTGCTTTCACGTATAGAAAGGAAGAACCCAGATCCATATATTCATCTCCGCTTCCAGATATGTTAAATTCCACGGGACCTCCATCTCGTATATTAGAGAGGGGGTGGTATTCGATAAAATGTCCTTTTTCTATAGCTGTCTGAGTAGGTGGGGTCACGAATAAATCCAATTCGCTCTTGGTACAGGGTGAAGAATCTTTATGGATAGACATCTTTAGGAGAAAATATCTCGTGTTCTCGCTTTCTTTGCTGAAGTGGGAATGAAGTGATTCTCGGATCGCTTCCTCTTTTTATTGCTTTTTCCAGAACCAATCATAGTCTTCATCTGGGTTGCAGCCTTGTCTGTTAAATTACGACCTGCTTCTTTTAAATGGCGCTTGGCTGCCACTTTTAAATCTTCTCCTCTGGATACATCTCCCATCACATTGAGTCCACTCTGCCATATTTGCTTTCCCACGGCTTTGGCACCCGATTTTAGAATGGGTACAGCCGCTCTAAAAAAGGAACGAAACAAACTTCCAAATCCATATCCTTTTTGAAATGCAGATCCTTGATAATAATCCAATCCATTACCGGTTTGCTGAAGATAGTAGTCTTCAAAAGATTTCTGGCAACATTCATAAGGCACATACATCATGAGAGATACTTTTGGCGAAAGTGTAGCTTCACGTACGAGCGCCCGCGTTCAAATGGCGTGAGTTCTCCTGTGTGCGTCCTTATAACGATTTCCAAAGTGTCAATCATCTTTCTACTCACAGGTAAATAGTGGGGGCGGTCGAATGTTAGAGAAACCAATTCACCGTCGTTTCCGGCCACTTTCACTATGCGTAAAAGGGGTGCTAGTACATCTCCCACAATTTGGGGTTCTACAATGTCGGAATACACAAACAGTACATGATAATGAGCGTTCACATCTGCAACGTAGGGTCCTTCCACACTGGTTTCTAAATGAGAGTCCGATTCAATCACCATGGGATTAAAACCCAGTACTTGAGCCATTCCTTTGTCTAAAATCACTCTTGCTTTGTTCTTTACTTTAATGCGTACTCGTTTCGTAACAGGATTATAATGAAAGGAGATCTTGTTTTGGTGGTCTTTGATAAAAATAGCTTTCAAAATGTCTGGGATGGTTTCGTAATATCCCGCTGGTATTCTACGTACAAGCATTTTACCATCTCCTAGATCAAATCCAATAAAATTGTTCTCGGCAGTTATATTCATCCACGTATGGGGGTATAAAAACTCTGTAATTCCAATCTCCCAGCTTCCCTTTAGCTCTATAGGGGTGGGTAATCTCGTAATAAAATGTGAAATTTTATTCTCAGGAAAGTAGCTCATCGAGCTATCACTAGGAAGTGTCACGTAGAAACTCATCGTATCAACTGATTTCAGAAACAGACGTCCCTTGCTTTTATAGGGCGGATAAATCAGAGGCAGGTATCCACTGATTAAACTTGTGGGGATAACCTCGGTATTTTACAAAGTATTCCATATTATTCTTCTTGAAACGTTTCTTTAACACTTTTTCAATGGGGAATTCCTCTTTCATTCTCACTTTTTGTAGTTCTTGCAGGTAAAAGGTACCTTGTATGGGTTCTCCTAGTAAATCTTGGATTCTGTATACAGCAGGTTCTCGTTTCACACATTCTGTCACTTTAAATAATTCTTCCGACCAATTTGTTTCGTACCCCTTCTCAAAGGTCATTTTAATCTTGGATACTCGCACAGTGTCCCCCGCATTTAAAATACATTTGGATACGCCCTTAGGCAGGTTACCATAGAGCGTAAACCACACTTCTTGTTCATTGTCCGAATTCACATTCACAGGGGCTTTCTTAATGCTGGAGTGATAGGTATGATTATAGCTATCCATCAACGAGTCCAATACATCCAAATAGCGATAAGTATTCTGATTGGTAAAGTATTTCCACATTTTTGTCTTAAGGGTTCTGTTAAACCTCTCAACAACAGATGCTTTTGTGGTGTTAAACGTTGTAAAAAACCTGATATGATGTTCTTTAAGTAATTTTTGAAATTTCTGATTCTTAAATTCTGTACCTTGATCCGTCTGCAGAGATTTTGGAATGCGCTCTTTAAATATTTTCCGAAAGGCATTCACGATATCTACCCCTCTCTTGTGCTTCAGGGGTATAGCCCATGCATACTTGGATAAAATGTCAATGCATGTTAAGATGTAGCGAAATCCATCATTCTGTCGACTGAGTGTTGACATATCGGCTAAATCGGCTTGCCATTGCTGATCTATAGAATACACTATAACACGGTTGGTTTTAAATTTCCGCTGAACTGGCTTGTGTAATGTATAGGCATCCACACCTTGTAACCAATTCTGAATTTCCTTCTTGGGTACTTTTCCTTGAAGAGCACGATATATGCTATCCACCCCACCGAAACTTGCGGGGTGCTTGGGGTCTAGGTAGGTTCCGTCCATCATTCCAACATGGAAATATTCACAGATTCGTTTAAATGCAGAATAAAATCCCTTGGTATATTTAAATCAATCAAAACTTCCGTTGTAATGTATACTATTAAAACAGTTATCAGATAGACACACGTTACAATAACCTCCTCTCTCGAAGACATGACTTTAAATAAACTTAATCGCTCTTCTCGCCTCTTTTATATACAGATTTAAAAATAACACCAAATCTTAAAATGCGCTCTCTGAAACGCTGGGCGTCAATTTCCCAGAATCCCTTGCGATCTTCATTTTTGGGTACCTCTATAATGCATACCTCCTCACGAAATCTAACTCGCTTCATCCTGACCGACCTCTTTCAATTCCAAGACCGAAATGATTGGAGAAACACACCCCTCCTATACACCCGATTCATGCGATTCTGCTACTTTGAAAACGCGCTTTTTTATCACATTTTTGCAAAAAACACACATTTTTGTTGTTTTTTTACGTTTTTGCAACATTTTGTGCGAAATGTTAATTTTGCCCATTACCACATTTTTAGTGACATTTTTGTAAAAACGCACATTTTTTTGTAAAAAAATTACAAAAGTGCGAAAACCCATGTTAATTCCCATAGAGAAATTGAAAGTTTGAAAAAAATCGCAAAAATGTTAATTTTGCCCATTACCACATTTTTTGTTACTTTTTTACGTTTTTGAGACATTTTGTGCAAAAAGTTAATTTTTCCCATTACCACATTTTTTGAAAAAAAATGACAAAAGTGTGAAAACCCATGTTAATTCCCATAGAGAAATTAACATTTTCAAAAAAAAAGACGCAAAATGTTAATTTTGCCCATTACCACATTTTTTGTTACTTTTTTACGGTTTTGGAACATTTTAACAAAATGTTAATTTTTCCCATTACCACATTTTTAAAAAAAAATTACAAACGTGTAAAATTCAAGTAAGTACAGATATACTATTTCCCGAAATGTTCGATGCTCTTGGCATACCCCTACACCCTACAAGATTTTCAAGTATCTCACGCTACAAGATTCTCGCAGTTCACTTCGTAACCACCATATAGGAAAAGCACTCTTTTCTTAGGCGGAGGGATATTGTAAGGACCTCGGCATGTCTTCAGCATACTCCTTGGTATGCCCTTAACATCTCCTTGGCGGAGGGATATTGGCACGCTCCTAGCATGCAATAACATGTAATAACAATGGTATTAATTACTTTATTTCATTATCCTCATTAACGCCTCTCATTCATTTTAAAAAAAGAAAAAAAAATACGAATATTTCATACTTAATCACTTCATTTAGAAAAAAGAAAAAAAAAAGTCCCAACTATCAGAAAAATCCCAATTTTAATTCTCCTTTCTGCCGCTAGGGGGCGCTGATGGCACTGCTCTTCAATTGAGAGTGAAGAGAAGGTGTTGCCACCCTGAAAAAAGTTTATCTCCCACAGGTGTTGCTATGGCAACCGAAACAGAAAATATTTCTAAGTTCCATCTTGATAGTTCCACTTTTCGCCGCTAGGGGACGCTGATGGCACTGCTCTTCAATTGAGAGGGAAGAGAAGGTGTTGCCATCCCGAAAATAGTTTCTCCCATACTTAGAAAAAATCTCATTTAAAAAAATTTATTTCCCCCTCAACCCCTCGTACAAGACTACGACATCGTTGCCACCCGACAAAAAGTTTCTAAAAATTTTCACCCCCCACCTTTTTTCATTTTCCCCCCCCTTTTACACCCCCGTCCAGGATTACGAAAATCCAAGATGGCGGCCATTTTGCTCTTCGCTCTTCACTGCTCTTCCTCTGTTGGTGAACCGGCCTTCCTTATCTACTTCTGTAAGTATAACACATATTGGTTTAGCAATAATATAGATAAAATCTGCGCAGTCATAAATATCATGTGACTTCCTAGAGTGATTTATAAATTTTCACCAAAATTAACAATAAATGCTCAGCTTAAAAGCACTACATGCCAAATTTCAGAAATTAAGGGGAAAAAACAAGCAAAAAAAACCTCATGAACTGCATTTTCTTTTGACACAAAATCACTCCAGAGTAGTGTTTTAGTATAATAGTTATTCACGTGATAGAGGCTAGTCTGATAAAAAAAAAGAAAATCATTCTTTAATCAGTTCAGTTTCAACCATACTTAAAATAGGCCCCTGCTGAACACGTTGAATATCATATATTACACTCATCCTTGTCTGAAATGAAGTGAAGATGAAGCGACGTACCAGAATTTCGATTATATTTCAGAGGCGAAACTCCGTTATAATCATCCCAAGAATATAGGGCTTTGAGACCTGTTTTCGCTATAATGAACACCCTGAACATACGCCTCCACGTCCTTGCCTTGTTGCAATAAAGCAAAAGGTCACGACTTACCACCGGAGAAGCAGACCATCCAGAATTTGATCCGGCTTCTTAACAGGTTGAAGCATCTGAAGGTGTGCATGATGTCGAGGTATTAATTCTGCTGTAATAGTGGATGAATTGAGTAACGAACTTTCTAATATAATCTTAGGAGGTGCAAGCCTATGGTAGAGCACGTAATCTGGAGAAAATAGGCATGTAAAATTCTGCAATTATAGAAAAAAAAATGTTTACTTTCTCATATTGTGGTATAAATCAGAGAACAGCAACCTGTTGCCCTCTATCCCTTCAGTTCTCGCGCTCGTTGACCTAGTGTTCTTCTTAGTTATGGGATTGCTTTGTATAAATATTTCATGAATATTACCCATGTGTTTAACTGTAATAAATATGCACCTAGCTGGAAAGCCGCATTATGATTTTGTAATCCTCATGTACTGCAAGTACTGTGAGACTCCACATGTCCTCTGTGAGACCCCTGGAAGGTCTTCTGGGTTACTGAGAGGCATGATGTACTGAGAGGCATCGGGTCTTGCAGACCATATAGTATCTGATGATTTTGTAACTACTGATGTAGATTTATTTCTACTTTCAGCTTGAAAGCACTGAAGCATTACTAACCAACATTGAGTTGAACCATAAAAAAAACTGTAAAGGTTTTATTCAGCACCAAATATTGAAACTCCGCCAATGTAGAAACATATCCATAGCATGTAGAAACTTTCCATATACACAGTTTGTAAAGTCTTATATTTTGATACCATGCCTTTATATATATATATATATATATATATATATATATATATATATATATATATATATATATATATATATATATATATATATATATATATATCAGTAAAGAGCGAAAATGTAATAAATAAAAATTCTTACTAAACAAGTGATTCATAGAAGAAATGAATAAACTAATATATATATATATATTAGTTTATTCATTTTTTCTATGAATCACTTGCTTAGTACGAATTTAAGAATTTTCATCTATGCTTCAGGTTCATATTCTGTTCTACTTATATGGGTAATTGTCCTAGTCTCCTGCTCTAACTCACTGGACGGGTCTGGGAGGGTCGCTGTGAACGTTTGTTCTGCCTCCTAGGTTGTATTTCGTCATGTTCATTCCGGTGCTGCTCGATATTTTTAATACTGTTGCAGCTGTTCGCACTTGCACGTGGTGAAAGATAAAGGGTTCCTGCCTCATAGAATGCAGATTTCCTAATTTTTCTTATTTTCAATTTTTCCGCTTTTGGTGTCTGTAGTCTTGAGTTTTGGCATTTATAGTTACGTACTATTGCCAGATCTGAAACAGGCATTTTTTTGGGTTAATTAGAATTAAATACTGAGACCTGAAGAAGAATTTAATTCTGGTTAATCTTCGAATTTGGGCCGGTGCCGTTCTTTTCTATTATCGGCATTGTTGCTGCTTTGGTGATGTTAATATTTCATAATTACTTGAATTGATTATTTTTATTATTGCATTTTTCTAACTAGCAAGCATGCATGCATGCATGCATACATACATACATACATACATGCAAGCATACATACATGCATGCATACATACATACATACATACATACATACATACATACATACATACATACATACATACATGCAAGCATTGCATGTCGCACACACACACACACACATACATACATACATTCATACATACATCCGTACATCCATGCATTAAGAATTTTAATTTACTTGTATTATAAATACCAGAGATTGATCATATATTGAAAATGATCTGTAGAGCAAATGTGAAAATAAAATGGTCTGAAGTGAAAATTTGAAACCAAAATTGACTCTACGACAAGCTTGTGAAAATTATAAATAGAACATTATAAATAAAACAGGTACTAAATAGGTATGAAATATCCCTCTCTCCCTGTTCCATATATAAGGTAAGCAATTGAAAAAAGAATTACATGTGGTGAAAAATTGGTGAGTATAATCCCTTAACTATACCCTTAGATTAAAATTTATATTAAGTGTTATAAACAATATACGAAATACAGGTACTTAAGGCACTAATCCCCTTGTTCCCTGCATAAACATACATGGTGTAAATGCATGAATAGTGTATATAAAGAAAAGTTTCAAACAGAAAAAAATGTACATGGAGCTAGGTCTTTCTGGCTCCCCAAAAATTTTTTTGAAAATGAATATAATTGAAAAAAGTGAAAAGTATTTCCGAAACCATGTACGTTATCAAGGGCCAAACCTGGTTCGGTAATGCAGAAACCTCTACGCTTCTGTGTGCAAGACTGTAAATTGTATTACATATATATATATATATATATATATATATATAAAGGGCTATTTTGATCAGGATCTAATGTTTATTTTGCACTCCAAACCATTACGAGTATGTATGCACGCACAGGACAGACACATCGTTCGAATCCATGTTTCGAACCTCGAACCTCTAAATGGATCTCAACACCAGAGCGACCGTTCGGGCACAGTTTGACCTTGCAGTTTGAGAAAAGTCTTCTATGAGAAGAATATACACCTGTATTTACAACTAACAAAAATCTATTGCTGAGAACTTTCATAGTCCACAAAAGCTTTGTTTTCTAACAAAACACTTCAATTTTTTTCTTCATAATAAAGAAATCTTATGTTATTTTACAATCTAGCAAATCTTATTATTACAAAATATTTATTTGTAATCCATTATAAGCTTAACATTGGAGTAAATAATTCGATAGTTTGCACTATACCTAAACTAATTTCAACACTGCTCAGAAAATGTGCTGGCACATCAGATAAACTGACCTCATGGTGCAACCAAAATACACAAATTTAAAAATTCTGCCAGAAATGTCATTTTGTTTTTCATAGCCCCTTTTCTACAGAAAAGAACTTTTATCAAGAGTTAAGACACACACAGTAATGTAACCTTTCCCCTACAAATGCTTCGCATCGCGATATTCAGACAATCAGGTTTCCGTATCAAGAACGGTAGACATGAATCTGACCCGCTCCTAGCTCCTGATGCCACCATGCATCAGGGGGTACATGACCCCCGTAGTTAACTTCTCACCTTCGTGAAGCATGCTGAAGATGAAGAAATGATAGAGCGCGTTACCTAACGTTGTTGGTAAATAGTGAAATAAAAAAAAAGTAAGAAACCTTTGGTTTAAAGATATCGAAGTAATCAGAATTCTCCTGCTGCTTGGTGGCATAATTGCGATAAAATCCTTCAAGCGAATGATGTAACATCTTGGAAGAATCATTAGTGAATTGTGGGGCACGATTTTACGGGGGCTGGCACGATTGAGCGATAAACATGCAAAATAATGTTATTTGTGTTATCAGTATATTTAAATTTAAAGTGTAGTTTGAAAATAGAACAGCTGAATGATTATAAAGTGGCAGCACTTTATAACGTGTGTAAAATAATTAAAAATCTGCTCTAGATTAAGATGTTTCTTTAAAAACCTTTAATGTTTGATATACAGCCATATCTTGATTCCCCGTTACTCTTGAGACAATACATTGTTATTACGTAAAACTGCGTTATCTAACTCTTATTCGTAGGGGTACGTGGGAAATTTTAGCAATGACGATGAAAAACTTATTTACCATTTTGCTTACGGGTGAGACAGAGTCAATCTCAAACGAAGAACCTCCCCAAAAACAGGTATTTGACATACCCTATCCCAAACAGTTCGATTCCCCCCTTGCAGGCATTGGCGTCCATGCTAGGCATGGACGCCAATGCCTGCAAGGAGGGATCGAGCTGTTTGGGATAGGGTATGTCAGATACCTGTCTTTTTGGCGTCCATGCTAGGCATGGACGCCAATGCCTGCAAGGGGGGATCGAACTGTTTGGGATAGGGTATGTCAAATACCTGTCTTTTTGGCGTCCATGCTAGGCATGGACGCCAATGCCTGCAAGGAGGGATCGAACTGTTTGGGATAGGGTATGTCAAATACCTGTCTTTTTGGCGTCCATGCTAGGCATGGACGCCAATGCCTGCAAGGAGGGATCGAACTGTTTGGGATAGGGTATGTCAAATACCTGTCTTTTTGGCGTCCATGCTAGGCATGGACGCCAATGCCTGCAAGGAGGGATCGAGCTGTTTGGGATAGGGTATGTCAAATACCTGTCTTTTTGGCGTCCATGCTAGGCATGGACGCCAATGCCTGCAAGGGGGGATCGAACTGTTTGGGATAGGGTATGTCAAATACCTGTCTTTTTGGGAGGTTCTTCTTTTGTGATTGACTCTGTCCCACCCGTATGCAAAAGGTTAATAGTTATAACTAGTAATAAATTAATAGTTATAATAATAATGTAATAATAGATATAATTTAAAATAGTTAATAGTTATTTTTAAAGAAAATATTGAAATATTATTGTGTTTTACTGAAACTTGAGGCTAAAATTAAATTTCAAATCTGTTTATACATGGTTCCTAGGCAGGTCCTTTAGTATCCTGATAACTTTATAAGAAAAAGTTCGAGTGTACATGTTAAATCTATCTCCAGTAAAGCAGAGCCACCCATACAAATTGTGAGCCCCCTACAAGCATTTTTCACGCTCCCCACTCCATATGTGATTTTCCTTTCAACTTTTCATGTCTTCTACTCCTTCAAAAAAAAATATTAGGGATCCGGAACTCTTCTGGAATTGTGGGTTGAACTGAGTAAGTGCTGTCGGGCTTCGGAAAACAATACGATAACACGCACCAGTCGCAACCGGCCAGGACGTGCGCCCTGCACAGACCGATATAAACGTTGAAACGAAGTCAGTGACGGATGCTGATGACGTAATAACTACACAGAAATTTTTGTCTCCGTGAACGAATGTTACTCGTGTGAGAATCTTATACGAGTGCTTGCAAAGAGAAATTTAACTTAAAAATTGCAGATTTTATTTTAGGCTTCTATATGCTGGTCACCTGTTTAAATGGATTAGAAAAGTGTACAGTTATATTAGGGTTAATTTCTCGGTGTTTACTGTTCTCAACAACTAAAGTCTTGAAGCTGCAATTTCTCACTATTTTATAACACCAAACTACTTTGGAAGATGGGAAAGCAGTTGCATCATCAGAGTTTCTAGAAGCCAGGTGATCCAAGAGATGGTTTTATTACAAAGGGAAGTTCGTGACCAGATGATTCCTTACATCTCTGCGAAGGCGTTGGAAAAGATGTAGAGGAGGTCGATATAAAAAATAGGGTATCCAGACCCAAATTGTAGGGCAGTTTTTACAAATAAGTATCAGACGTCTAAACATCAGCACTCTAAATGCCTATGGTAGAATATATAATTCCTTGCCTTTTTAGCATGAACATAGCATAAAAATAAAGAAATTAAATAAATAAATGAATAAATATAAAACAAATAAATAAGAAATAAAAAAGTGCTTTATAACATAGATAGTGTCAAAATTATACTGGAACCGTATTGATATTAAACGCGATCGAACGTTTGGAAGACCCCGAAATTTTCGATGGAATTTAAAAGAAACCCAGAACATTCAATAATGTCAAGTAAATAATCATTTTGTACGTATTTTTTTCTTCTAAAACGAATAACATAGACTTTAGAACAATACTGTGAACTGTTATCTAAATATTCATTCATACATATAAATTACACAGATTATACATTTACATTACATATATTATAGATTATAGTTTTTTTCAAATGTACCTAAAAATAATTAAAAATGAACAGAAGTAAGTATCATCAAATATATAACACTTGGCGAAAATTTTAGCAACATTAGCTATTAATTTGGCGAAATATCGCCAATTTGGCAACTTTTTAATGTGGGAGACCAAATTGACAATAATGACGCCAAATTGAATAAATTATAATTAACATATTTTAATATAAAGGAATATATTACTTAGTAGGTGTTAGCAATATTTACAATTGCCAAGTAATGTTTGCGCAAAATATAAGTTAATTTAGTACAAAATATAAGTTAATTTTACACGTTGCCATCTAGAAAAGCGCCAAACGTGTGTGTACTTTCAAAGTTATAAATATTGTGCCTTCGATCTTCTCCATCATTATTCCGCTTTGAAAGAAGTAAAGTACTTGTATTGCGTAGGAATTCTTCGTACTGTGAACCATGCCTCTTCCAGGTGACGGTATAGGACTGACCAAATTGTAGTCTGAATCTAAAACCGTAGGCGACTGGAGACTTGATTTGGCAGATGTTCTTCGGACCCTACCCGGTCACTGAATCCGTATGCAATCGCGCATGCAGCTTTGTTGGGAGATTATAACATGATTATCTTCTTTTCTTGGCGTAAAACCTCTCAGGTTGTCTTGAAGGTATAACTCTTTGAACCTGTATGTTTTGTTACTAAACAGCATAAAAAATTTGATTAAAAGTGTCAAGCGATTTCAGAGGCAAAATTAGTCTGATAGGAAGACAGAGCAAACTCACCAAAAAGAATAGAACGCGTTTTTCAATAAATGACTGATCCCAAGGTAAGAGGATGTTGATTGCAGAATCGGGCAGTTTTTTTTATTGCAGAATAATAATGCAGCAGTTTAATTGAATTACTATCTAAGTGTTTTTTTTAAGTACCAGAAAGCGTTCCGGCCGTACAAAAAAAAAGTTACCGAATTCTGTTCTTGGAATTCTTTAAAAATCATTTTTGAACCTGTCTTTCAATTTTTACAGTGTTCACAGTGTTTATGTCTAAATTGAGATTATTTCTTGACTACCTGTAATAAAGTTTTATCGGAGTTCGTGAAAATCGTAATGAAATTATGCAAATAAAGATATTTTTTATTAAAACGGTCCTTTTATAAAATTTTATTCATCCAAAGAAAAATATGGGAGATTTTTTTGTATATTTATGGATTTTTTCTAAATGGCAATATTTGACTCAGCGCTGTTTAACTTATGACAGCCATCCGGGTAAATTTTCTTTTTTAATTATTCTGCGGGCTATGTTTTTGTCACTAAATTTGTTTACGGGCATAAAAAATAATATATATATGCAAAATGTCATATTTTATTATTTTAATGATTAGTCATATTTTATCATATACACTGCACACAACTGAAATCGCAACACCATGAAGAAATGGATGTATCCTTATGAAATTTACAGAATATAATTGTAACATGGAGATGTGCAAATGATCAAAAATCATACCTGGAAAATGAAAGCATGGAATGTTAGACAGCGGCATTAAATCAATATGGAATAGGCCCACCGCGAGCGGCTATGCAGGATTGAATACGGCGAGGCATCCCGCCAATGGGATTGGTCAATGGTGTGCTGAGGGATGGGCGGATTTTCTTCGATTTGGCATTCAGCACAGCATACAATACGTCCCGTATCGTAGATGTTTTGCCTCTCTGGCGAGACCTTGGGTTTGGGCTGTGGGACACAGCTTGCAATTGGGCTTGTAACTGAACATGGTTTGCTGGAATTGGGAGTTCTCGTAATCAGCGACCTATGATGTCCCAGATATGCTCAATTGGCGACAAATCCGGGAAATATGCTGGGTAGGATATCAAAACCTTATAGACTATTCATAGTTACCCGTGCAGTATGTGGCCTGGCATTATCCTGCTGAAAAAGCTGTCCAGGTCTGGTGGACAGATATGGCTGTACCACAGGTCTCACAATGTCAGAGATGTATCGTTGTGCCGTGATACTACCAGAAATGTGGATCAAAGGTGTTTGTCCACCAAATATTATACCATCCCAAACCATGGTGCCACTTAGGGGAGCTTTGTGGCGATTGATAGAAAAAGCTGCCTGGTGGCGTTGTTGAAAGCGCCGCCATACGCGAGTACGGCCATCTGGTATGCTAAAACAGAATCGTGATTCATCCGTGAACATAATATTTCGTCATTCTGTTGACCAATTGCGTTTCATTTGACACCACTGAAGGCGACGTAACCGGTGAAGACGTTGAAACGGTAGATGTCGAAAAGGTCGTCTACCTCGGAGTCCTGCGCCATACAAACGATTTCGAATTGTTTGAGTCGAAACCACGTTACCTGTAGTGTAGGATAAATGTCGTTGTAACACGGCTGCTGTGGTAAACGGCTCCCGCGCAATGCTTCTCAGAAGCATACGATCTTCACGTGGTATGGTACACCTGGAAGCTCCACTACCTGATCTTCGTGTCGTTTTATTGTCTCTCACGAACCGTAACACACCATTGAACTGTGCTTACATCACAGCCCAATAGTTCAGAGATCCTTCGAAGGTTCAATCCACCCTCACGTAAAACAATGATTTGTTGCCGTTCTGTTGATGGTAACTGAACATATGCGGTATGCCGACGTACTCTTGGTATACTGTGATGACTTTTACAACCTGAAACCAATGACGCTACAATTTAGCTGTGATATCACTCCTCCTTGACCTGACGCTTTTATGTTGCTCGGCAAGGTGTTGCGTCACTATGCGTAACGAAACTGATCATTTGCATATCTCGCCTTGCTGTTTCCATTGCCTGATTTAGATAAACTACACCTACAACTTTATGGTGTTGCGATTTCAGTTGTGAGCAGTGTATATTGTGAGTCATATTATTAGTCATAGCATTATTATTATTATTATTAGTCATATTATTAGTCATATTTTATTAATCATATTTTATCAGTAATATTATTATTATTAGTCATATTTTATCATATTTATTTTATTAGTGAACATAATAATAATAAAAAAAATAAGATAAATAGATTTGTTTTAATAGTTAATTTTGAAATAAAATACCTTTAATTTATCAAAAACATTTTATTTGGAATTCACCGGGTTTGTGGGACATAAAAACACCAAGCGGGTCCAATTCGGAACTGAGACTGTCAGTTAGACAGTTTGTCACTAAAAGGAATGTTTGATTGACTTGTGGCCATTCAATATATTTGAAATTTAAATTGTTATGAACTCATAAGAATTGCTCAACTGTGGATTTAAGTCATTAAAAATGTACACTATTTCTTATTTAATTACATTTCACACAATTATTGTATATGAATCATTAATCATGTGACATTAAAAGCAAACAAATCGGTCAGCTCTTTCGTTCTGCTCTATGTATTGCGTTTGTATACCTACAGCTACAAGAATCAGAAAATCGTTAATGTGAAAAGCAGTAATTATCATTAAATATTTAGAATGTGCGAAATTTTCTATTCTTAAGTTTGCTTTGAATATTTTCATAGATTTCAATGCATATAAATATTTAGACTTTATTTTGTTAAATTCTGTATAATCTTAGAAACACGGGTATGTACACAAACGATGTATACAAACAAAAATTGACATCCCTTCAAAAGTAGACAAAACATTTTCCTGCCTTAAGAAATATTTTCACTCCAGTCGCTAGTTGAATTTTCCAATGTTAACCTGCGGTTAATCGCAATGTTTCTTTCAGACATACCTCCGGGGGGGGGGAGGCTAAGCCCCCCCCTTGCACACGAGTATTCCCTCCCGGAAACAGTTTATGTTAACCTAGTTCCTATTTATGTGATACACTATTTAGACATATTTTAGACAAAACCTCTAATAAAGTTACGCAAATAAACATTTCTTATGTAATTTCTCATTAGAAAACGATTGACATAAATTTTAGAACGTTAACATGAACCGTTCTCGAGATTTTGCACACTTTAAAAAAAAATATCAAAAAATCATATAAAATAAAAAAAAAATTTCCTATTGAGAAACATGTTCACTTTTCATATGTAATACCATGCGATAAATTTGGTGACATCATTCTCTTGGATCTAGCTCGTTCCATTCATGAAAAAAGATACTTTTGAGTAATACTTTTGTATTTGAACGCCAATAGTCATTTACCTGCTGTAAGAATAACTTATTTTTCCGTCCATAACGCTTGGCGAGATTTTGGCGACGAATTTAGTGGAATGTCTCCAACTTGGCGACTTTTCTAAATGTTGCTAAATTAACGAAAAACTCGCCAAATGGATAAAAATGACGCCAAATCAGTGAAAATGACGACTCATTGACGAAAATTCAATATCTTGGAAAGAATATAAATATCTGCTATAAAAATTATCTATTTTTTTTAATGTAAAAGTAGTAAATTCATTTCATTATATAAGGAAAGTAATGTGCTGCCCTTATCAGATTTTTTTGCAATGTATTGGAAACAAATTCATGTACAGTAGTATCTCGTTTATACGTGTCAGCACAAACTTGAGTAACCACGAGTGAGTTTTTATACCGTTGTTCTTTATCAATATTCATACGCATACTATGCGTACAATATATTTTCTATTGAATAGTAGGTAAGAATATATTTATTGAAATACGGAAAATATGAGAAGAATTTTTATTTTTATCGATTGATTTTCATTCAAACAATCGGTTTTATACAATATAATCTGAGGTTTCAATTATTAAAAGTGTTTAATAAATAAGAGGCTCACAATTTTCACCTCTCTGTCAAATTCACCATACGCAAGATACGCGTGTCCTTTATGTTACCAACCATAGAGAAAAAGTATAAAGCTGGAGTATAAAGGGTGGCCGTAGTAACATGTTTTCCATTGAAAATATCAACTACCAATCGTTTTAATGAAGATGCAAAATATGAGTAGAATTTTGCATTTTAATTTTAGGAATAGATGAATTTGAAATTAAATAATCAGTTTTATACTTTGAAATCTGAGTTTCCAATTATTAAAAGTGTTTTAATAAGTTGATTATATTCTTCAGCGGAGAATCACAATTTCCACCTGTCAAGTTATAACCTTGCGCAGGGTATGTGTTTTTTATGTTACCAATCATAAATAAAAATATAAAGCTGTAGTATATAAGTTTGCTGCAGTAACATATTTCACATTGAAAACATCGACTAAGAATACTTTTATTAAAAATACAAAATATGAGTAGACTTTGGAATTTTAATATGAGGAATAGATTGATGTGAAATTATATAATCAATTTTATACTTCAAAATTTCAGTTTACAATTATTAAAAGTGTTTTCATAAGTAGAATATAATCTTCAGAGGAGGTTCACAATTTTCACATCTCTGTTACGTTAATTTTGCGCAAGGCATAAGTGTTCTATGTTTACCGACCAAACAGCAAGCGTATAAAAGTTGCCATAATATTATGTTTTCTATTGAATATTGACTACGAATGTTTTTATTGAAAGATAAAAAAAATATGGGTAGAATTTTAAATTTTAATTTTAGGAATATATTAATATGTTGTTGTTGTTGTTGTTTCTTATCCCACTTGACCGACAGTAACATCAGATCAAGTCCATGAACCCGTGAGTCTTCAGAAGATGAAGAACTACTCCAGGACTGGAGTACAGCTGACTAGGAGAGGCCTGAGCCAAATTGCACTTCGGGCAAAGGGGATAAACCTTAGAACCCAACACATGCCGAAGAGCACGAAGATGGCCGCTGCGGAGTCTGGCCAGAGCCGTTTGATCTCTCCTACTGCTTGCCCCAATGAAAGCAGCACCAGGGCGGCTGCAATCATACCACTCATGCACGGGGGCCTTTCTCCAAGTGGAGTTGATTTCAAGTTTGACTCGTGAGGCAAGTTCCGAGAAAGAAAGACAACCACCGTCAATAGAACTCCTAAAGCTGCCCTCCTTGGCCAGACCATCCGCAACCTCATTACTGTAAATGTCTACGTGAGATGGCACCCATTGAAAAAATATCCTATTATGGGCACACAAGTAACCCAAATGCTGAACAATATTCACTGTCATTCCGTCACCATGTCTCCACCATTCAGCCAGGTGCTGAATAGAACTACGGCTATCACTCAGGATCCAGATGTCTGTATTGACTCCCTCTTGACACAATAACTCAAGGCCTCCTCAATGGCTATGAGTTCCGCCCGAAAAACTGAGCAGAAGTTGGGGTTTCTCCTACATGTCCTAATGCCATTCCCCTGCTTGATGTAGACCCCGCTACCGGAGATGGCACCATCACCCCTACTTCCATCAGTATAAATCTGCAACGCGTCACCGGGAATTTTATAAATAGTTTCCAAAGCGAGCTGTTTAAGATAATCTGGATGCTGCGTGCCTTTGTTAGTGTATGAGCAGAGTTCAGTCCTGAAAAAGACCCGATCATGAGACGAGGCAGTAACCTCCATACAGCAGGCCAGGGAGACATGTTCAACTTCGCTTTGCAGCCAACCCTCACTTTCAGCGCGGCTAAGTGGACTTTCTTTCTTAAGACTGCGATTGTTGCTCCAGTCACGCACATAATTGGAGGTTCTGTGCTGATCTCCATAACTGATGAGCTTATATATTAATATGAATTCAAATAATCGGTTTTATAAAATCTTAGTTTCCACTTATGAAACTTGTTTCATACGTGGGTTATGCTTCTCATTTCTCTGTCAAGTCAGCCTTGCGCAAGGTTTAAATGTTCTCTATGTTTACTAACTATAAAGAAGGTGTATAACACAAAAGCATAAAATGTTGAAATAATAACAATTTTCATTGAAAATCGACTAAGAATATTTATTGAAAGATGTAAAATATTGTCATTTTACATCTTTCAATAAACAAATGTAAAATAATGCAATAAAAGATATGCATTTTATTGAAAGATGTAAAATATGATCGAAATTTTAAATTTTAATTTTAGGAATTGACTGATTTGAATTCAAACAAACGGTTTTATATTACAAAATCTTACTTTTCCAATTAATGTTTTACACGTGGACTATATTCCTCAGCGAATGTTTACAATTTTCGCAGCTTAGTCAAGTTACCCTAACGCACGGTATAAGTGTTCTCTAGGTTTACCAACCATAAAGCAAGACTATAAAAGCGGACGACCATTATATGACGCCAAACGCACGGAAATATAGATAAACGAGGTTAGATTATCCGATGCTCGTGTAAAAAAGAGTGAATATCGTAAACTTTTTTTTTCTTTCTTGTCGTAATGATCTTATGTATTGATGTTCCTTCGGATTGGATAGACGTTCTTTACAGGTGTTTATAACGCATCAACAATTTTTTATTCTCGCCATTGGGGTTATTATGCATTATCTGCATTATTTTCTAATGTGCATGTTAGAGTCTCAAGAGACTTCAGTATGTTGCAGCACTTCCGTGAACGAATACATTAAAAATGTTTTTTTTTTCATTTTGATGCGAATAACATCTTTGATCAGGGTAACTCTAACCGAAATTGGAGCGTTACGGAAAATGTATACAATTTAAACCCTTATTTCTCCAAACCTAACAGGTAAAAATGTAAAAAAAAATTACTTATTTTGTCAAAAATAGGGTACCATGTATAATATATAAAAATAATATTTCCTATAAAAAACTAAGATCTGTAAACTGTATTTAAAAACACCATCTTGACGCATTAGGAAAATTTTTACATTTTAAAGTTCCACAGCGCTTTCAGACATCATAATGTCCATCATCAGTGGCCATGTTAAGGAACTGACAGGCATGAGCTTTATATAACCCGATATCGTGAATACAAAATTTGCATAGGATAAACCGATACTAAAATTATCATAAATTACAAATAAGTACATAAATATTTAAGCAAAAATAATTCAATTTATAACCCATGTACATAAGTAAATTTATTTTGTAATTTATGATAATTTTAGTATCGGTTTATCCAATGCAAATTTTGTATTCGCGATTTGTTTTCACGGTTGTATAAAGCTCATGTCTGTCAATTCCTTAACATTGCCACTGATGATGGACATCATGATGTCAAAAAGTGTTATGACACTTTGAAATGTAAAAATTTTCCTGTATGTCAAGATGGTGTTTTTAAATGCAGTTTACAGATCTTGTAGTCTTTGTTAGAAAATATTTGAAATATTTGAAAAATAATTTCGATAATTTAATATTTTGAGCGATTTTGCACTTACGTCTAAAACAGACATACCACCTACAAAGAGAAATGTTATCCACGCAAAGCCATTCCGGCTCCTTCAGACTGGAGCTACTGCAGATTATTTTGTACACGGTTGAATTTGAGATAATTTACTATAAGCGCTAAAAGCGTGTTCTAATCATACGATTCAAATCACCATTCAACTTGCATTGGATTTTTTTTTAACCATTTAGAAGAAATTCGTTACGACATTTCTTTAAGGTTATTCAACTTTACACTTTAAAATGGCAGAATAGAAAACCATCAAATTTATATACTTAATATTATGAAACAACTGCATAAACAAAGGGGGGTGGGTGGAGAAATACCTATTTTACCCATTGCCACTAAATATATATTAATAGTGGCCTTTAAAATAAATATATTTTTTAAATATTTATTTGTAAACAATAATATAAATTTAATAGTTTTAAAATTTTTTGTAAGTTTAGTAGCGTGCTCACAGATTTGGAACATTTAAAATCGTGTGAGCATTTAAAATTTTGGAACATTTAAAAACTCGTAGTTCTTTTGAATGTGAGCGTGGCTTCATCATTATGCGCATTTAATATTAACTGAGAAAATATACCGTATTCCTGTCGAACACGTGGCAAGTTTGTTGTTTATTAAATGGAATCTTGGAATATTTTGAGCATAAAAATCTTGGAATATTTTGAGCATCATTGGAATTATGCTCAAGTTTTACCTTGGATGTCATCTTTGGGTGCATCAATCGTTTTGTGCATTTAGCAGTATGACTAAAGGTAACTGAAGTCGAAAAAATATTCTTTAATTTTGACCCTTTGAAAGCTTCCTCAGTTTTAAATTAGTTTTAGCTACTATACAGAATACATTCCCTAGTTTTCATTAGTTATTACCATATTTTACCCTGTTTGCTTACCTAACATGGTGTGCATGGTTATCACACGTGTCCTAGTCTTGATAGCCGTATGCTGTTTAGTTTGTACAGCGCTGTTGTGTTCTTTGTTTTGCAGCCATCTGTGTTCTAGTTGTTGTAGTTTTATGTATCAGTGTCATAACTAGTGCGTGGGTTTCATAATCGCATTAACGTAACATTAATTTCTACTATGAAGCCATCTTTCTTTCTATTCTCATTCTTTTCGAGATCGCTTACGAACTACGCTTACATCATGTATCCCATTCGTGATAATTCTATGAGCTCTAGTGTCAGCCCTGTACACCCTGAGCAAATGCACTCCTGTTTAGTATGTCTGAACGTTACAAAGTTCAAAAAATTCTATTTTCTAGAATATAAAGAATCCGGAACTGTTCTTTGCAAGCTGGAGAAAACAACACGATTCCTTTATAAATGAACTCCAAACATTGTTCCAACTTAAGAAAACGCTTCCCATTCAAGTGGCCGGGTCAAAACTATAGGAAGAGGCTGGCTGCCATTGACCCACCGGCACTTCCAGAAGCATTAACCCTAGCTGAATCACCCGCGAATTGCCCCGTGAACTTTTTAAGAATAACCAAATTTGGATCCTGCTGGCCCATCCCCAGCTATGCGCAGGCAGTTCCCGCAGGTATACACCCAGGAAACCTTGGACAAGAAAGGATCGCAACTTAACAAGATTGCAGAAGCAGAAATGATGCTCTTTGTTGAAGTGTACAAAAGATTGCGAATAGTCAGTAGGTGAAAGCTGAGTTGTAGGGGTTATTGTGGAATTCAGTCACGTCTCATTGCGCAACGGATGGGTGAGTTGGATAGTTTTCGGCTTACCGTAGTGAAACAAAGAAAGATGATACACTTTGACTCCTGTGCGATAAGTTTTTTTCCTGGGAGTTTTCACCTCTTTGTTGGCGGATTAGTCTTATATTTTTTTTTGACACAAATCTTTCAATTTCTTTTGCATTGTGTTTCTACTGTTTGGAGGATCAGATTGGATGCGTAAATGCTTCTCGATATGTATCTGTCAAATGTATTATTCAGTGAAATGAAACTTTCTGAGCTTAGGATTTGAAGCTTTTTGGACCTGAAGAAAGGGGGTTGTAATCGGGCTACTTTTATCGCTTTTAAAGATTCCTTTCTTCTTATTTTTACTTTCTGATGCTATAGAATATATTATAGAGAAAGTATTGTTTTCACAAACATTTTCGAGTTCTAAATTTTAATGCCAATATATGTTTTAGGACGTCCTGAACACATGTTGACTATTTTTAGCGTGAACTCCGTCCGTCTATCTGTGGTCGATTTCTTGCGTAAGCGATGGCTATGACATATATTAACGGATTTTCACGAAAATTTATATGCGGATTTATTAACAAAAGATATAGAACTAAGCAAAATGTTTTGAAATTCGAAAGAAAACTTCGAAATTTATTCGAAACTTTATATATTTTTTAACATAGCAGTATAAGATAGAATTTGACATAATTATGTATGAAAGGGGGGCTTAATGATCTTGAAACGTAACAGTTTCAATTACTAGTGAAAAATAGCCGTGATACAATTTTTGTGTTCGTGACGCCATTATTCTCCTCGGGGTGGTAAGTGTCCTCGCCCTTCCCCCCGAGGGGATACATTGTCAAACTTAGTATCAATCGAAAGATTTTTTCAAGCATATTAACATGAAGGGTTACATGTTATAATTGCGATCATTTGGAGCAGCGGTACAAATTTTTCAAAATTTTGATGCGATTCTGGTATGAGTTGTCGCCACACTCAGAGATGGATACTTAAGGCAAGGCTAACTTTAATATACCGTGTAAGATATGGCTGGTATTGTCTTCCTATGATTGTTATGCTTGCATTCATTAGTTGTTTTCCATAGTAACAAAATTCATTTCGAATATCAATTTAGAATATTTTTTATTGAAATATTAAGAGCCCTGAATATAATTTTTAATTTTAAATATAAGAATCGGTTGATTCATTCGAATACAATGCAGCAAAATTCTAGATTTTAGTTATGAATATCGTAATGACTTTGATTTTTAAGGAAATTCCTTATGCATCCCAATGACTTTGTAAGGCGATCGGTAGGGAGTTCACTAAGGATTTTCACTTCTGGTTTTATTTCCAACTTCCGGTCCAAAAATTTTCTTTGAAAGATCTATTTTTGGAATTGGCTACAGATAGTGCTTAGATGATGACTGATATGGATTCAGCATCAAGTTTCTGTAAGGATAGGAGGATTGACTAAGGATTTCAGCTTTCAGTTATTTTCTACTTTCGGTTAAAATATTTTTCTTGAAACATCTACTTTTTTCAGAATCGGCTATAATAAGAGCTTAGGTGATGACTGATATGGATTCAGCATTAAATTCCATTGGGAGTGGGATTCTCATTAAGGATTTCAACTTTTGGTCAGTTCTCAATAAAAAGTTTACATTTTACTTGCAACATGTATTTTTCTGCATTGGATTATAGATAAAGCTTTGATGATGACTGATGTATATTCAGCATCCACTTCCGGTTCTACAGATGTCACTTAAAATTTTTTCGAAAATTCGCATGACTGTACGGAATAAGTATGCAGAAGAGAATAAAAAATTTGACTAGGTCCGTTGGTCCGTTGAAAATGAAGTACACGCACTATTTGCTATCATATGTTCCTTCATAAATTTCTTGTTTTTCTTATTATTTTTTAAATTGATTTCGCACTTCTCCGATATTGTAACATATACACACAGAAATATATCAGTCTTCACAAACTGTTATACCCAAAATTCAATTAATTAACTTTTTCTATTGAGTACCAGTGAAGAGACCAGCATGAGTAGACTAGGTTCTTGCTTGCTAGCGCTCTTCAGCATCAAATAGTCGTATAATATGAAACAGGAAGTTTTCTTATTTTCAGTTTAGTTCTCTGCTATTCGTTTTTGAAGAGCTCTAACAAGCATGAAATCTATCGGATGATTCTTAAGCTTTCACATACCATCAATCAATTTATTACATTATTTTGCATTTCCATTTAGCAATGATGGCAAAATCCATATGAAAAAGATAGAATAGATATACAGTTGGGTTTACAACTCAGAACATAACACAATAAACAAGAGGCTTTACACATAAGAAACACTATTGGGAGTTTAGAAACACCTAAGGAGTTTAATAGTGAGCAATAAAATTTAACTTAATGATATAATAAGTTCAATTAAAGTACTAACTATAAATAAGAACCTGGGGGGGGGGGAGTATAACATGCGTTTAAACGGTAAAATAAGCAAGATAGGAATCAAAAAAATTTTGCTGTCCTTTTGAACAGGATATAATAAAAGATTAGCAAAATCTTCAAACTATGCAGATCCCTAGATATTTTGGACGTAGGTTTTTATATTTGATGCAATTAACAAAATTATGTTTCTAAAATTCGCTTTCCCCAGAAGTACATAAACTTGCATAATTCATTTATGTTAATCTTAAGATTTTTCAGGTGATACTGATCAAAACAAGGTTGCATAATAGTGCGTTTAACATTCAGGGAAAGGCAAGAGAGCGAATAGTCTTCGGCAAAAGTTTTCAAACAAAGTTAAAAAGTAGAAGAGTGATAGGAATGCACAGAAAAATATTTCTGGAAATATGATCTTTATAAGAATTAAGTTAAATAAGCGTCCTATAATGCAGTTCGAACAAATGCTGTAATACATTTATTTAATGACATGGGCCTAGTCAGAGCGATGATTATATACACTACAGATAACTGAAAAAAATCTTGTGCTGTATCCTGTGCGGCGAAAATTTTAAAATGTGTCCAGTAACAATCAATTAATTAATTAAATTGAGAAAATATTGGCACCAATATAATCAGTTTCAAATTCGACATAAGTTGGGGTAAATTTAGAAGGGCCCAAATATTTCTTGATTAAGTAGCTAAAAACTTCAGTTTTCTTTAAATGCAATGGAGACCAGACAGCATAACAGTAGGATAACTTATATACCATTATGCCTGGATGAAAAATTCCTTCGTAAAATCTTCGTATACGGCAATGTTTTCTTGATGCCTATTAACCCATGCACCGGCGTATAAATATATCTCGCTTAATAATAAATATGTCTCGCGTACAAATATGTCCGGCGTTTAAATCTGTCGTCAGCGTTCTTCAGTCGTAGAAATACGAATTACTTTGCATATGTGCATTAATAACATTTTTGTACTGTAAATAGTAAATGCATTGCAGATTGAAATAAGTCTCGTTGTCTTTAACTTAATAGTCACTGCTTGTCCTCTAAAAATTGCTGGCACTGGGATGCCGCCTGTCTAGAATTTTTCCAACACTTAAGCGATCAATAACTAACTCTGGTCTTTGACTAGAAAAAATTCTTCATCTTTCCTTCTATTAATATTCGTAAAATTTAACTACTACTATTAGGTGCAAGATACTTAAAAGACTGATTTTGTTTGCCTAAAAGATAAAACATTCCAGTCTGCTATTCATCCATTATAATACAAAGGGATTAAGAATAGTATCATAGATGCATAACAGAAAGCATCGAGAACCTAGAACTATTTGATTCCCTGCATACTAATAAGATATATTTACAAATTATGCATCTATTACATCTATACCTGCCATGTTCTCTTCTATTTCAGCCCAGGATTCTGCGTGTTTGACATAAGATACTGTTAAACGGTCACGAAAAGCATCTGGTAGGTCTTTGTTTTATTTTGACGTGTATTAATAAGTAGTATCTTCTAATCAAGGCTCCTGCCGTTGAGGGTGAAATTGGCGTTTCGTGATTGCTTTCGCTTTGCAATCGAAAACGAACTGCAGACAACCTTTCTGTGCACTATATACTCTTGATGAACATCAATGTGAAGAAAGTAGAACAATGGACCTATTTTTGTACATACGTGCTGTTGTAAGCTATATGTTTTATCGATAGGGCTGATGGAAGTAATGCTGCTGCTGTGGTTCGGCTGTATTACGGACAGTGAAACGATGGAAGTCTTGGTGGCAAAACATTTATAAGTGAAATATGCGTATAAATGTGATAAAGTTAACTTGATAATAGAGAAGTTTCGGGAAAATTGTGAGCTTTCACTAAGTTGTATAATCCACTTATACAACCTAGCAATAATTAAAATCTAGAAATTTTCTGTATTAAACCAGTTTTTAAAGAATACCATTTAGATAGGGAGGAGCTGAGGGGGGAGGGGGGTTAGCTGCCTCTCTCAAGGATTTCCAAGTTACTATGTTTCTTATGTTTCTTATGTTATGTTCCTTGCCGAATCTTTATTATGTTCCTTGACTGCCATCTTTAGAGTAATAGTCCGTCAACTTCCCCTTTACCGCAATATGATTTTGCCCCTCCCCTAAAAATGTGTTATCAGTTACTATTCCAGCCCTGTAAGGAATCCCTTTAAATTACCGTACATCCGCCCCCTTTGAAACAAGACCTTAGTACGTCCATAGATATATATATAGTACCTTTTACGTCTATTAACCTCCTCTTGTAACAACCACACCATATTTTAGCTGACGCATAAATTGCAGAATAATACATTTAATTGGATCACATAAAAAACTTGGCAAGAATTGGACTTTCTAGATTGTACCTAGATTTTGTCTTGACTCTGAAAAGAAATTTACTGCCTTGACTACTATACATGAACGTTTCCAGGATGATTCTTGGCTCCATGTCTATACTGATGGTTCGGCTGAGGGGGCCATTAAAAATGCTGGAGCTGGAGCTTACTCTATAGATCTTACATTGCCTTGCGCCATTGGAAAACACTTTGACAACTTTGATGACGAAATAGTCGCCATTTCTTTAGCCTTAGACAAAATGGAGCAGTGTGAAAAGGAAAACATCGCATTTTTTGTTGATTTCAGGGCGGCAATTATGATCTTAACATCTTTCAATTTCTGGGAATGTGAGATTTCCAAGAATTGTATGGAAAAAATAGATAAGCTGCGGAACATCAAGAACCGCATTGCCCTGCAGTGGATTCCAAGCCACTGCGGGATATATGGAAATGAGCGGGCAGATTTATTGGCTAAGAATGGATCTCAAATGACGCAACAGGATCCTCCCTTACCTGTGGGTCATATAAAGCGATATATATCCCTCTCTATTAAAGCTAACCGTTTCAGTCTGTACGAGGAGAGAGTTTCCGGAAAAAAGTGGAACTCCCTGTTAAATAAGTCGGCAAGAATACCCAGTTCTTTGCATAGATCAGTTGGCGTGGCTTGCTTTAGACTTACCACGGGTCATGATTACTTACAGTCACCTGTATCGTTTGCGACCATGGCGTTTCCATGACTGGAGAGCACCTCAACATTTGCCCTGCTGTTCTTGACTGTTTTCCTTTATGTGTTACTGACAAGGTTTTTAGTGACTAATTTTTATCGTTCTTCTTTGTATTGGGCTGCACGTCGACTTATGACCGAGAGGTCAGAGACGAGCATAGGATTAAAAAAAAAAAAAAAAAAAAGATTGTACCTAGATGTGTTACCAGCTGTACCATAAGGGCCATATAAGCAATTCCTTTAAATTCCCTCGTTTTGTTCATTCTGCTAGTTCAATGCTAATTTTAAGTAAAATAGCTAATACACATTAGTATTATGTTTACGTTATGTTGTCCCTGATAAGTTTGGAGCTTTCTTAATTGGGATGAACTTACAGTTGAAGTATATAATTCAGATTTAACTAGATATAAGTTGAATTCATTGAAGAGTTAAATTAAACTGAAGTTGACAATTTCCTTGGAAATTCTTTGAAACTGTTCGGAGCTGCATATAGAATCTTTTGAACCGTTGTAATTAGTGTCAAAACCGAACATCAAACTTTCGCGAACGTGATTTGCATTATGAAAAGAATAACAAAAATTCGACATACACCTTGATGTTAGTTTGATACAGGTAAAGAAATGACTGGGTAACAATAAGACCATTTATCAGTGTATGCAATGACAGCTGAAATTAAGCACGTAAAAGAATAAGCAAAGTGCTGGTAGCAAAGAAGTTTTAGCTCAAATGAAAATAAACCGAGTTGAGGAGTTCTTCCGTTAAATTATATATGCAGAGGTCGGTTGGAGTTCGAAAACACTCATTCGCATTTTAAAAGTTGCACACTTTAACCACTTTAACTGTATTTCACGAAAGTTTTATTCTGATTCCTTTTGCTCTACTTCAGGAAAATACATTTTATATAGGATAATTGAAGGGATGGGTGCAAGAATCATGTAAGTTCAAAATGGCAAGTTTTCAGAAGAGCAAACATACGAATAGAAAATTCGTGTATTATACTTAATTGCAACCAATGTTATTAGGAATAAATGCAAGTTACTAATTGCAAGTACGAAAAAAAAATGAGTTTTATTCCAGGAAAAGCAAAATAACCTGAGATAGATTTAACTGTTTATACCACTACAGTAAATAAATAATTTTGTATTAGAGCAAATTGTAGTGTAAGTATATTAGTTTGAATAAACGTAGCCAATTAATAATTCTTATACGTAAATTTGATAACAGTATAAATACATCTTTATTAAAGAACGAAATCCAATGGTTATTTGTCAACAGTTTCTGATGTCTGTCATTCAGCATGTTTCGCCTCTGGCCCCAGCTGGTTGTAGAACCAAATGTTACTTGGAGGTACATAGTATGTGTGATGACAGAATTTGACAGTTGTGGAATATTTCATATTAGGATACTGTGATACCAAGAAATATAAACGTCAAGTCGAGGCCTGAGCAATAAAAAATTAGCTGTAAATAACAATGCAGCAGATCAGTTGACGCCAAAATTTGACGTTAAATTCTAATTAATTTACGATGGGGCTATAAAGAATTCCCACACACATCGAAAAGACATGTTCTCAAGACCTCAAGCAGTTACGTCCAATGTGTCTCTAAGACAACGTCCAGTGACAACTTCCTCGAACAAGGGGGTGGGATAGCTCAGTGGGTAAGGCACAGGAAGACCGGAGTTCGATTCCCGGCTCTGCCCCAAAAACAGTGAGAATTGGAAAGATGCAATTCTGAGTCAAAAAGAAATTTTTTCAGTGAGAAGAGAATTATGGATCATTTGATGAAAAGTTGGTGAATCGAAATTGTCGTCCGTGAGTTCAAAGTTGATGGCGAAGAGAAGCGTTAAAATGAAAGCCAATATTGACTCCAAGACGAAGGTTACCGCCCCAAAGATGACCTACCACAACAGGTATTTCTTTTGCTCTTTTGAGGAATTCACATTCGTAAAGAATGATTTTTTGTAATTACACTTCGTCATCCCACTTGCATCCTAGTTAAATTGAAAATGAATACGAATTGTAAAATTATTAATTGAAAGTCGTGAAAACTATATGTTTATTTAAATAAACAATTATGTATATAAAAACAAAGATGTTTTGAATAAATAGTCTATAATTAATGTTTATCTTTTTGGACTCATGTTTTGTTATAGGCAGACATCGGAGTGTAAGTAGAAACAGGTTGGTTTTTTGTCGGACGCATGATAATTTACATACGATTACGAAGCCAAATTAAGTCAATTAAATAAATAAAATAAATATTAAAACAATAAATAAATAAATTTGTGATTATCTCCTCTTATCATATTTTTTTACTACAGTATTTTCCCCAGAAATTTAATCGCATCCATGTGTTCTTTCTCTTTAATCATAACTGCTATTTTAGATAACAGTTTTTTGTATATATATTAGTATAGACCAAGCTGATTTACACATTGTTTTTGCACCAAATAAAATGCTGATAAATAAATGGATTTACATAGTTCTTGCATCCAGCTCTTCAATTACAAATATGAACAAAATATGTTTCTGTACGCAAGGATTTAAATTATGGATTTAATTTGTTCGCACTTTTACTTACTCATCCTATTGAGAATAAATAATACAGTATTATTTACTCGAAAATGGTCGAACACGAGACATTGATAGAATAGCACGATTTAAAACATCTTGAATAAAATTAGAACGCGTTTGCAAATATGTCCGGAAATTGAGAAAAGAAAGCGTAAAAGAAGTGGCGGTTAAAAATAGAATGCGAAATAGAAAAGGCGGCAGTTTTTTAGAAGGGGCTTATATTTGGTTGGGATTTTTACCGGAATTTAGCAGTAAGTTCCCTGCCATCTCCTCTGATTAATTTTTTAGTCATTTAAAGGGAGAATTATGGGTTTTTAACAAGGGCAGAATCAGTATTATGTCCATGGAATATGAAACTTTTTCTTTGAAAAATTGAATATTTAAAGGTGTGGTTGTTTAACGGGAGGCGTCTCTGTGAGTTTTCTGTGTATTAACATTCAACAGCACAACCTTAAAAGTTTTCTTTTACGAAATGGAAAGATAATCATGATATCCAGATGCAACACCACATCGGATAAGCACCTAATAGTGAAATGATTGTGTTTAAACAATGCTTCTACTTTATTTCAAAATAATGACTCAAAATTCACTCACGCAACATGAATCTCAATTTGCCTCCAGTCTTCTTCTATTCAGAACGAGTCCAAATTAAAATTATAAATTCTAAATGAGTAAAAGATTCCAACAGACAAAATCTCCCAATTACTCTGGCAATGAACTTTTTAGGAAGCTTCATTTGGCAACACAAGCTCAATGTCCTGGGTGCAAGATGGCCTTGGGCAGAATCTTCATTTACGGTGAATCCAGAATGACAATGTTCAGAATCTTTGGTAATCTGATAGAAGCAAATACGGTTTGGGCAACAATGGTTTTCTTTTGTTCTGAATATAATAAGTCCCCTAGCGATGACACGCAATTTGGAAATGGTTTGGTGTCGGATGGCAGACTGGTGAGCTGGGTGTTGAACTTATTAACGAGATCCTTATTAAAAGGTTACATTGTAAGAGTATTTATCTTAATGATGATTAATGATCACAGTAACGGTTTTGCAGAAGACATGCCCCCGTGTAACGATTGTTTGAAAATAATCTACTTCTAAAAATATTGAAGCACTGTTTACAAGGCGAAATGTGATACAATTGTGTTATTATTAATTGTCTTCTTGACGGTTAATGATGTATAGCAGTGATAAGGCAATTGGTGGCGGATTGGCTGATTGTCACTTGCTCGTTGAGGCCTACAAGCTATGAAACTCAAACAGAACTTTTAAAACAGATTTATGTATCCAACACATGATTTTTCCTACAGATAAGTTCCAATATTGTGAGAAAACAATAAAAAAATTAGTATGTTCTATTTTTGGATCTCGCTAAAAATCAGTAAGATTATTGTTTTTACCAATGAAAATCAAAATACAAAATTTCATGTAAGCCGCTTGATTATTTCGAGAGAAATCGTTCTCCATATGTGGCAAAGTAAAAATTTCAATATTTCCTAAACGGCTAGTAATAACTTCTGGAAAGTATTAAATGTAATAAAAAATAATTCAATTATTTGATAAGAGAAGATATACTTAATTTTTCCTGATTTTCTCCTTTTTAGATCAAATAAATAGCATTATCTTATATGTTATTGATATTATTCTGTCATTAACTCCAAAATATAAAATGGCATAGACAATAGCAATTTTTGTAACACATTTTAACATAATTATTATTTTTATTGCACATTTTAACTCATTTATAATTTTTATTCGGATTCTCGTAAATATGTTTAAACAATTAAAGGCCTTCCTCTGGTTTGAGCTTCCAGATATTCAATTGTCTTTTGATATTCATCCATTGAAAATTTGGTACCAAATTTTATTCGATTTGTTATATTGGTTCGAAAGATATAGTGCTGCATGTGTCAGGAAATATAATTTTCATGAAAAATGGTTCATACAAACTTGTAAACAATTATCCCATTCATTTACAGTTGAAATTATTTACAAAGCTTCCTCTTATTTGATAATATCGAGTTTATTTTATTTTTTATGAATTTTTCTATTTCAGATAAAAACATTAAATATCGCGATAACGGGGAGTGTTAAAGTCTCACACATGCTGACATCTAGGGCGCGGTAGCCCAGTGGTTAGCGCGCGGGAATTGCACTCGGTAGGTCCGGGTTCGATTCCCGCCACTGCCAAAATTGCCGCCGCGTTCACGCGGAGTACCATCACGTTAAATATGTGAGTTCGTAAGTCCTTCCGAGAGGTTGGTGGTAGGGGAAGGACGGTACGGTCCCTGTGGATGCCTCCTCCACTGGGTTCCGGTCTAACTTGGGTGGCACTTCCCGGCCGTCCAAACAGTTACCTTACACCTTTGTGGTAGGTCGGACGGTCTGGGTCTCAACAACAACAACATGCTGACATTTGATTTTAAGTACAACATGATATGTGAAACAGTTATTTTCGTAATATCTATATACGTAATTGTGGTTTCATAGGATGTTTTCGATACAAAATAAAGATGCAAAAAGTTGAAGTCCTTCCTTTAGTCCAATCAATCTAAAAACGATCTGCCTGTGACGATTATCGATTTAAATGATCATACCAATTTTTTTTTTCACTTTCTCATTTCGTTTGAGATATATCGTGCCCACGGACAGACACACAGAGATAATTAAAATGATTGTTTCTTATTCCTTGTTGTTAGAAACGTGTACATCTATCAAAATTGCTCTTTACATATACTATGTATTAGCAAAGAAAGTAACCTAAAGTGATCTAGATACATCTCAAATTAAAAAAAAAATCGTTTGTTAAAAAGTTCTGAGATAGAGTAGAAATATTGCAAGGAAAGGAAATCTTTCATTTTATGCCTTAAAACGATGGGATAAATTAACTGTAGTGCTCCACTTGACTTTCTCATGCCAGAATCTATTTTTAATGGCTTGTGCATTTTTCTTTCAAAATCCACAAATAAAATTTTGAAAAATCGGTATTGTTGGTCCAATTGATTACAATTATAGTGTGTTACCTTTTATTTTAAAGGGCTTGAAAAAATCTTTCGATTAATAAGAACTGTGAATGTACCCTACGGGATGGGGGTGGAGGTGGGGGGGTCACTTGCGCTGGAAGGAGGCTAATGACGTCACGAACACGAAAATTGTGCTGCGGCTATTTTTTACAACAATGTTCGAAAGTGTCGTGATCATTGAATCATAAATAATCCTTTTTATACATGATTATGTCAAATTTTGTCCCATGCTGCCATGTTAAGAAACTATAAAAATTCGACTAAATTTTGAAGTTTTCGCTCGAATTAGAAAACTTTGTTTAGTTCTAAATTTTTGATTAACAAAGCCGGATATAAATTTTTGTCAAAATCCATTAATATTTGCGGTACCCACGAAGTCAACTACAGACAGACAGACGGACATCCCTCTAAAGATAGCCAAACGTATTCGGGAGGTCCTAAAACTTATATTGGCATCAAAATCTCGAAATCGAAAATTTTCGTGAAAGCAATACTTTAAACTATATTTTATAGTATGAAAAAGTAAAAATCGTTTGTTGAAAAGTTTTGAGATATAATAGAAATATTGCGAGTACAGGAAACCTTTTATTTTATGCTCTAGAACGACAGGATAAAAAACATTCGATAGCTTAAACTATCGGAAAATTATAAACTGTAATGTATTTAATGTAACATATGTTATTTTCCTAAGGTTTAAGAAATTCGACTTCGTGCTATCAAAAGCAATTAGCGCTACTAATTTAGCCATTTTATAGTTGGATTTAGCCACTCAAGATTTAACCATGCTTAGCACCTCAAATAACAAAAATCTAGCCATAAATTGGATAAACTTGCACCATTTCTTTTTTTTTCTTTATAACCAGAGCGTCCAACCTACCCGGAGGTGCAAAGTATCTGTTTTAGACAACTAGGGCAATGCCACCTAATTTAGACTGAAACCCAGTGGGGGTGACATCCACAGGTACCTATCTTCTGGACCCATAGATTTAACGTGCCCGTACTCCGCGTAAACACGGGGACAGCGCTGTTTTCTCTTTTCAGACCCAGGCCGTCCGACATTACCAGAAGGTGTTGTTGTTGAGACCCAGACCGTCCGATCTACCAGAAAGGTGTAAGGTAATCGTTTGGACGGCCGGGAAGTGCCACCCAATTTAGACCGGAACCCAGTGGAGGAGGCATCCACAGGGACCGTACCCTCCTTCTCCTACCTACCACCAACCTCTCGGAAGGACCCATATGTTTAACGTGATCGTACTTCGCACGAACACGGCGGCAGTTGTGACAGCGTGCAAATCCAGCGCGCAAACCACTGGGCTACCGCGCCCAAAATGTGCCAACAGCACGTGATGTTCCCAGGTGGTCATCCACCCAAGTACTAACCGTGCCCGATGCTGCTTGACTTAGGTGATCTAACGAGAACCGGTGTTTTCAGCACGGTAGGGCCGTTGGCTATTACAAGAAGGTGTAAGATATCTATATTACCAGAAGGTGTAAGATATCTATATACTCCGTGTAGACCCGGGGATAGTTTGGTCAGCGTCGGGAATCGAATTCGGGTCCTTCGAGTGCAATCCCCGTACTCTAACCAGATTATCCTACCCGGATAGCACTGCTTCCACCACTACCACCTTATAAAGTTTAGTTATAGAAATTGAAAATCTAACTGTTTCGCTATGATTCTAATCATAAGATTCTTCCGAGACACTGAGTCCGAATTGTCCCGACTGGATTACAAGCAAATGAGTCACCAACGACGTTGTATTTATACTAATGTGCTTACAGCAACGTAGCTGTTACTTTAATCACTAACATACCAGACTGACTGCTTTCATTTGATATATTCTTTCCCGAGAATCAAACGATTTTCCTGTTAGACATGAGTGATTAATTAAAATACTTCGTTATAGGAGCCTGCAGCATCTCTTTCTGCTTCGAATATGCATTTTTTCTTTAGGGCATCTTTCTTTACTTTTACTAATGTAGCAGTTCTTTCTGCAGAGTAAAAAAATCCGATATGGGCAGCACATGACTTTCCCTGCAGACTCAAATTATTTTTCTCTTTTTCTTTTCTTTCATAATTCATTAAATCGATTTATTGCACACACAGAAAAATACACGGGTAATTACACCAAATTTTCAGTTTTAATTCATTTTTCGTTTTCATTTGATGACTATCCAGCATTTTTGAAGACGACGCGGCAAAAGTGAAAAAAAAAAAAATCTAAAATATCCCGAGAACGCGATTGGTCCTAAGAATTATGGGGTTGGTCTAATTGTTTTTATTGTCAAAAATTATGTATAAATTGAGCATACTAATAATACATATTAATTGAGAACACGTAGTCTTTTATTTTAGATTTTGACGATTTTAACGTGCCATTTTGCGGGAACGAGGAGGGGAACTGGTTGTACTGTTTTTGAATCATTCCAAAATCTAATCAGCACCAGGTAAACCCACAAGTGATTTATTTTAAAAAAATTGTGAAATTTGTTAAATTGGTTTTTTAGTTAGAGTGGATACATATGATTTTTGCGGGCCATTTTGCAAATAAATGCAAGTTCTTGTTTTGCGAATTTAATCAGTACCAAACAAATTTTGTGAGCGTTACATTTGAAAATACACAAAATAATACTGAAAAGTAACAGTGATTGAATTGAAATATTGTATGAATTTTATTTATAAGAAAACAATGAAATCACTCATTAGATAGACACAATATTAAAAAGAGAAATATTTTTCCGATTTAGCTGAATCTGTTCTTTTTAAGGATTGAGCATTGTTTGACTAGTTCGAAGAACCTTCGCTTGACAGTTTGTTGGTTTTTTTGCAAGTTTCTCAATAGATTGTCTGGATTATTATCTTGTTTTGAATGGATTCTTCAAAATTTTCCCTTCTAAGCTACATTTCTGATTTTTTTCATTCAGAATATATTGCTATAGAAAAACAATGCATACATAACGCTATCTTACTTGTAAATTTTTTTAGAACAAATGATGCACACACATTTCTTTAAACTAATTCCAAAACACAAAAGAATCTTTCAAACGTGCCTTCCAAGATCTACTTCCAAACCAGTTTATTCACCAGACCTTGCCGTTCTAATGCATAGGGAAAACCATAAATTTCATTTACACGCCATTTGTATATCCAACAAAAATTTTTCAATTTCGGACTCCCACGCTGAATACCGCGGCATATCATCCATTCAAAGTAAAACAGGAATTTCAACATCAAATACAAATTTCGGATTTCGTTCACCACCATGAAATTGCACAAAAACTTGTTTCTCTCCACAAAGTTGAAGGAAATAACACAAACAGCTGAGTACGTCTTGTTGCTTGTGACAGAGGCATCATTTATTTGCTTTTGATGTTTGCCGTTTAAGTGAACACAGGTGTTTTCTCTTGGAAATGTTAGGATATGTTTCTTTCTTGAAAAGGTAAAGGGATATTAATCGTAATAGGGATTAGATGTGAATACAAGTTTGATGCGTTGAATTGTTTCGCTTTTGGAAAATTCTGGCAAACACAAAATGGTTTTTCCATTGCAAATGATAACACTCATACATTTATCAGCATGGAATAACCAATGTCTGACATGCTAGGAAGAGAATTTGCTATATGTCACAGTTTTGTGAACACCGTGACACAATGAGTCCTACCACGTAACTGGCCTTACATTTCCTCCGTCACCATAGAGGTTCGAACAAATTTCATATTTCTTCCGGCACCATAAAAGTTCGAACACATTGTGGCTAATAATAAGTTTTTGTTGTCATTCTGTGTATTCCATGCTGACGAGTGCATGGAAAACGTGAAACCCGAACATGCATGTTAGATATCTGCAATAGGGGCGCATTTTGGAATTTGGAATTTCTCTCTTCTCTATAGATGCATTTTGTGCATATGAACTTGGTCGTTGAATCCTCGTGCAGGCTACATTCAATCTATTTTCAACTTGTGTGAAGCACTTTGTGTTGTAAGACTGGATTTGTCTGTCTCCAGAGGTTTTAAAATTCTTACACGTAGTAAGTTTTTATCGGTAAATTCATGCATGTTGATGAAAGTATGATAATTATAAAACTGTACCAGGGATATTACCATCTAAAATGGGAATGCAGTCTTAACGTTAAGAACTCCCCTTATAACCGGGTTCTGTGTCTACAAGATGCTATATGCCAATAAAAGAAAAAATGCCATGGTGGTATTATATTATTGATTCCTGTTCATCAAACTGGATTTTATGCACAGAAGATAAACATATAGAAACATTTAGTGGATTAAAAAATATTGACTACATACATGCCTGCATCAAGATTACCTGTATCAAACGCGCTTTATGAGTTTTTAAAATTACGTGACGAAACAGAAAAAGGCAATCGTAAACAAACAGTGGCGTCTTTTTAAAAATGGCGGCGATGATTGCCATAAGTGTAATTTTCAGAAGTGACTGTTGCATAAAGGTTCATAACTTTAGAAATAATGCGAATTTTAGATTGCGGTTTTCTGCACAGTGTTCAAAAATGTTCAAATTGTCAGAATATATTACAATTGAATAATTGCTTTTTTGAAGGTTTAAAGGTCCTGTGCCCCTTTAACCATTCACTCTCTGTATATATCTTTAATGCCATGACCATAAAATGATAGAATGAAATGATTTTTGAAGTTTCTTTTAGAGTGTACGGTGCACAGAATCGTACTACTCTGAAAGCGGTCTTAATAAAAAAAGTACCCTAAAAGACAGGCATGCTAGCTCATCTATGAAGTACAAAGTTTGTATTGGTAGGAATAGAGATAGGCGGGCGTGGGCTTCTGCATATCATATGTAGCTATTTATGCTGAAGAATGTTAAGAGGATTATCGATTATTTCTAATTGTTAGATAGAGATGGAGAAGTGGATTGCGATAATGTATTGCTGAACAGGCATTTTAGTAGATTCCTCTGTAGCAACTGTGGTGGAAGGGGAAATGGTCACGAGGAGAAGAATTCCACACTTTTGTCTCAGCTATTTATGCACCAAAATGGATTACTATTTATACCAGCACTCATTTAGGTATAATAATATGAATAATAATCTTTACTTTGTTACACAACAGATACACTTACAAACTTTACAAGTGAGTAGGATAGCAGTGTTGCAAGAAACTGAGAAAAATGTACTATAAAGAGGTCTGACGTGTCTTCTGTCATTAAGCAAACTGACAACAAGCAATGTGCTCTTTCTGACATGTGATTGGTGACACTGCAGTAGATAGTGGCCAAGCGACTTATTAGCACCCATTCTCAGAGTGTTAAAGGTCAGATTAAGAAATTATATTGAAAGATCTCACTTTCAATAAATTTGCTGCGTTTGTGGATCTCTAGCACGAACAAAATAAAGATCCACTATGTTAACAACCGATACTTAATGTATCCAATTAACTTTCCGTAAGATCAATAATATTCGTTATAATTACGTTCGTTATATTCGTAAATCCGTCCGTGTAAAGGACCGCTACAATGAGGCACAATCCACCATGTGCGCCCATAGGGCAGGGCAAGGGGCACTTGCTCCCCTGAACGTTCAAGATCACAAAGGAGGGCATTTATCTAAATATTTTCAAAATAAAACCAGAAAAATGTCTTAATTTTTTAAATATTTTTTTAATGTTGTATATCTTAGCTTTAAATTTGCACCCCCCTTCCCTGGAAAAAGTTCTTGGGCACTCATGAATCTCACTATTAAATGAAGAGTATGCATTTATGCATGAATATCCTTGGTGAACATTTTACATAGGAAGATTATGCTGGTACAAGAGTATTTGTTGGATGGATTTGGTTGTTCAAGTGGAGTATATTTTACTTGTTTATTTATTGGACGTGTTTCAACCGTATTCAGCTGACAAGATAATCGTATTTTGGCTCTACGAGCCAAAATACTATATATATATATATATATATATATATATATATATATATATATAATTCAGAAATTTTAAGCCTCTCCCAATAACGTGCCTTTGATAATTATTATTCTAAATTCCTATTTCATGTCCAGCACATATTACAACTACATTGAATTTTATCCCACGCCACTAATCGCTTCCATTTATTCTATCCTACGCCTCTGTGTAAACTTTTTCATATAAACTGTATTCCCAATCATATTTTTAAAGCCTAAAAACGCGAAGACAGCATGTGCCCCATGCCTTATATCCATCCCCCCCTCGTAAATGTAATTTATACTTGTATGTGAACTAACGCAGTCTTCATTGAGATTTTGTGCGACCAGGTCGACGAATGGGAGCTCGCCCAGCATATGTAACTACCCCTGTTTCAAGTTTCATCTAATAAAGTAGATTTTGGTAATGTGAATGTGCCTCATCCCTGGATTTCCACCATTATTACTTATATATACGTGTATATATATATATATATATATATATATATATATATATATATATATATATATATATATATATATATATATAATAGTTTGAAAATCCAATGATAGAATAGAGAGAAGACAGGGTGTCCCAAAAAGATTGAAACGCGCTTTAATTCTTTACCTGTTGGAGATAAGTGGGCAATGTAAATTGCAAAAATGTTGAAAGTGAGGTAGGAAATAAAACTACATTAATGAAACTGTCCTCCCATTAATTTTCAAAAAGTTAACACTTTTTAAATTTTTATACAACCCCCTTAGACAAATTTGGTCAATCAGAAAATTTTTATTTTTTAATGCAACAAGATCATTAAAAAAAAACCCGCATATCTGCATCTTTAAAATTGAGAGAGTTATATTTAATTGAAAGTTGAACATTGTGAATGGGGACCATATATCATATTAGAAATGTAAATTTATGACATATCACAAGAAAGATAAAACTGGATGACAATACATAGGATACCCAACCGTGTAGTGAGTACCACTACTTTATATGATCTCTGTCTGTTGTTGTTGAGACCCAGACCGTTCGACCTACCAATAGTGATCTCTGTCTGTGTAATACTTTATTTAGATGCATTTGTGATAAAACATTTTGACACATATTAACGTAATTTTGATCTAAACAATTTCCGTCGTCAATTTATTTATGATCCCTTATTTTACGATGAAACAGCCTTTCACATGGTACGGAAAAGTGGCATAAGTCAGATTTTTTCCTTTATTATAATTTAGTTGATTTTAAATATACAGATATGAGGTTTTCTTTTAATGATCTTGATGCATTAAAAATAAAAATTTTCTGATTGACCAAATTTGTCTAAGGGGGGTCGTATAAAAATTAAAAAAAGTGTAATATATATATATATATATATTACACTTAGTAAAGCATATAATATATATTATATGCTTTATTTGGGAGGATGGAGGATTATTTTTATGAGGATTTAATTTGGTAATTCAATTATATATTCAGTATCTGATTAACTGGTTAATCAGTTAATCAGACCAGGTGAGGTGAATTTGCAGTTAGCAATGAGATGCAGATGTCAGAATCGTATAATGTATTTACCCTTCAGTTTTTCTTTGAAAAGTCATCGGAAATTAATTTCTCTTGGTAATATGGCAACATGTAACGACTTAGAGATTTTGAGTTTCAAATTCTTATTTATCTAACTCAAGAAAGGATTTCCAGTTTTAAACTGTAACGCTGTATACCACGAAATACAGAATATTTTCCATTCAAAGCAAAACAGGAATTTTTGCAACAAATGCATTTTAAACGTTTAACACCACCATGAAATCCCAGAAAAAAAAATAATAAAAAAAATAAACTAGTTTTGCCCTATACAAAGGTTGAAAGGATTGTTCTAAAGATTGTGACAAGCAGTCATTTACTTTTGATGTTTACCATTTAAACGGACAAACAGATGTCTTTTTTTAGAAACGTCAGGATGTGTTTATTTTCAAAAATACATGGAAGGTATTAAGAGGATTGGGGATTATAGATGCTGTCAATAATGTTGAATTTTCATGCTTGTAAGGTTTTAAGATGAACGTTGTATGCTTTTTGCTCTTGCAATTTCTTAATTTGATTGACTCGCTCTGAAAAGAACATCATTGTAAACAAATATGGTGAGATCCAATATAATATTTTATTCTGAAATTTCTTTGTTGAGAAAATGGTCTTGCTACATTTGTATTTTCTGTCAGAAATCCCGATTTCATCTGTATTTTAAACTAGAAAATGAACCCGGGTTTTAAAGCATGGATTAATTAAATTCATTCATAGAATTTTTCAAAATGTGTAGTTGCTCGCTGCGTGAGTACATTCGCGGTTGCGCCCCTCCCGCTAAGCGAGCATAATACGCCTTAACTAAGCACCTAAACATACCTTTTCCTTACACCCAGATCGTCCAACTTAATAGAGGGTGTAAGGTATCTATTTTGACGGCCGGAAAGTGCCACCCGATATACATCGAAACCAATTAGGGCGGCATCTACAGGGACCGTATCCTCCTTCCCCTACCACCAACCTCTTGGAGAGACTTGCGGATTAAGTTTCCACTCGCTTGAATTTCATGGAGCAGCAACTGATATTGGTGCACGAGTATTGGTCCTTAGCGCTCTTTGACTAATAGTGGACGAATTCCTGATAAATTATTCTATGTTGAAGAGAGCTTTAATGCGTGAAACCGATTCATCGATGTTCGCAGATGCACTTGGAGCGTGATTTCGAGAATTTAAGTTATTTTAAAAACGAGTAATAACATGGTAATTTTATCAATTAAATGTTACAGATAATGAAAGTAGAAATGCGAAAAGTAGACTTTTATATGCTAATACTGTCACACTTTTCAAATGTTTTGTCGTTTGAAGGGATTTAGAGCTAAGTTAAAAATGTACATCTAACTTATCATTTTGATGGAAGGAAAATGTTCAGTGTCAGCAATTGAATACGAGCGATCCAGATGGTAGTTAATAAAGCAGATTCTTTAAAAATTTGACATATAGTTACAGAAGAGTAAAATAAAATAAATCAATATTAGACAAGTATTTGCAGGCTTCTTGTTAAAAACAAACAAGAAAGATCAATCATGCATAAAGCATTGATAATGAAACATTTTCCAACTGAAATGTAATTTTATATAAACATCTCTAAAATGTTATACATTCAGCGCTGATATATTTTATAATTATCACAGTACTACAATAATTTATTATATTTGAAAACTTAAAACTTCATCGAAAAAAATGAACTTTATTCAAATGACGTGATCGAAATATAAATCGCCTGGCTCTTTATGTAAAAGCAATAAATATTTCATTCATATCACTTTTATTCCAGACTCCAGAGGCAAATAATTTGGTGTGAAATATATTCAGCAATTCTTATATCTTTCCCGGCCGGGGAAGCAGCTGCTATAAGCCTGTATAGGCAAGTCCCCCGGACTGGGTCGAGAAGCAGTTCTTATACAATTCATCTTACAATCACTTGTTTACATTCAGCATCCATTAAAATTAGGTTTCGTTCTAGAAATAATCAAAGTATGATGATCATTTAAACTAAAATATATTGTCATTGCGTTGTTTCAGTATGTAGATGCACAGAATTTAAGCGAAAATAAAGAGGTTTTATGACGGATGCAATACTAAATATAAATTTAAAAGGCTCACAATCTTTACACTGGGAAATAAAAATGGATGTCATACTTTATTTTGAAGTGGGTCACCTGATCTCTTTATATAATATTGGTGTAGTTATTATTTTAATTTTTATTTAAAACGCTACCGAACATATTTGCTGAAATTATGTTTATATATTTTCATGTGATAATTTGAATATTTCCAAAAATTTTCGAAGCAATTTGTGAATTTTAACTTCGCTAAAAAATGTTTGAAAAATGAGGTGCCGTAGGGTTCAATGTATTTCATTTCTTCACCCTGGGTTCAATCCGAAACTAATTGGGTGATATTATTCATTTACATTCCCATATGTTCCACAGACCGTCTCAACAATACTAAAATTTCCTCAACAATACTAAAATTTCATTTTGATAAAGTCATTTTCACGACAGTTATCGTGCGAACGGACAGACAGACAGACAGGTAGACAGACAGACGGAATGAACAAAATCTTAAACACTTTTCAACTATGGAAAGTGTTAAAAATGTTGAAATGAAAGAGCATAAAACAATTCAATGTGATAAAATATAAAATAAAGAATTTCAAATTTTTATTTTAATTCAATTTGCGTTCGTTAACAACATAAAATGTAAATGCCTGTAATTTGACGCAGGTCGCTGAAAAGTTTTGTCAGTGGCCACTTACTGCCGATCTTAGTTCTGGATAAATCTAAATTCGTTACAACACTACAACGCTTAATGATATATTTCTAAGAGCAATTCTCAAAGTTGGAACAATTTCAAAGCTCATAATCTCAAGCAGAAACAAACACCTTATGCAAAATAAGGGAAGGGTTCAAACCGTGTAGTTAGAAAGAAGGAGATAAAACTCCTGTGGATGAAACCCTTGGAAAATGCCATAGTACTTTGAGAATTATATCTAGATGTTGCTAGTGTTAGTGAAGTAGCCACTATTGTTAGTTGACACAACAGAAAGGCGTAGTATTTAGTATATGTATTTTTGATTATTTTTTAATTAAGGATTCCCTGATTATGATTATAATTAATCAGTATTTTTTCATTGTAGACTAGAGTACAGAATAAATGGAGATAAAAATAAGTTGAAAGGTAAAATAATTTGAATATGTAGGAATATTCTTTATTGTTTCAGTTCTACTTTGCATTGCGATAATAATTTATTTTTACAAAATGGATAGTTTAAATAAATATTTTAGGTCTTTCGCCATAGAAATGCATACAATGCAGGATTACCTATCTTATCTCAGCGCCACCTGAATCATTGTTTCAAACGATATTGGCGTTTTCTTAATATGAACTCTTAACTCCTTACTTTTACCTCCATGGTTCAAACATTTTAAAATATAATTTATATCACCGTAATGAAATTAAAACTTCCCAGCGTCATCTGAATTATTGTTTCAAACGATATTGGCGTTTTCCTAATATGGATTTCCAACTCTTTACTTTTACCTCCATGGTTCAAATACTCTAAAATATAATTTATATCATCGCAATGAAATTAAAACTTCCCAGCGTCACCTGGATTATTGTTTCAAAGGATATTGGCGTTTTCCTAATATGGATTTCCAACTCTTTCTTTTACCTCCATGGTTCAAATATTCTAAAATATAATTTATATCACCGCAATAAAATTAAAACTTCCCAGCGTCACCTGAATTATTGTCTCAAACGATATTGGCGTTTTTCTAATATGGATTTCCATCTCTTTACTTTTACCTTCATGGTTCAAACATTCTGAAATGTAATTTATATCACCGCAATGAAATTAAAACTTCCCAGCGTCACCTTAATTACTGTTTCAAACGATACTGGCGTTTTCTTAATACGAAGTTTTAACTCCTTACTTTTACTTCCATGGTTCAAATATTCTAAAATATAATTTATATCACCGCAATGAAATTAAAGCTGATTCGCAGCCATGAAGGAAAAAAAGGAGTGGCCGAGACTTCAAAATTAGCGCGAAGACCTAGTTTCATCTGACATATCATCGTCTTGCCTTTGATGCTTTTTCAGACTAATGAGTACGTCGAATTTCACGACTGTAGCAAATCGGACACAACCTTACCGGCAAAAGAATATTCTAGAAAAGTAATGATATTAACCAAGAATAAATTGATATTCCTTTATTCCGATCCTTCTTTTATATTAGAGCTGATATACGTGATCGTGTATCTAGATGATATTATCGTAATTGATAATAATGGAATTTTAATTATAAGGTGTTCAGGTGCAAAGTTCTAATCATTGGCAGCATCAGTATTTTGTATAGATGGATTATAATTAATTACAGTTATAATAATTCGATAAAGGTGTTGTCAAATATATGTGAAAAAAAATATTTGCTAATAAAATAGCAAAAGACAAAAAATATGGATATCAATGGGTTTCGGAGGCAAAAGCAGTCTCCTTTGTTAGGATAAGATGATAGAGCAATTTCTCTAGTGAACCACGAGAGACGTTTTTCTGTTTTGCTCGAATGACTACCCTGTCTAACTTGTCTTGATGAAAGGACGTTATTTTGCCTTTAAAACAGGTTGATACATTTTTCTTTCATTTTGTTTTGCTCTATATTTTTACTAAGTAAAATCCACGGATTATGGGACTAAACTATTAGTAATTAAAATAATTATCTTTATGTATTTCTTCAGCGAAACCATCTGAAATATTTGTAACAATAGATGAAGGTACTTTTATTAAGATACATCGATTTTGAAAATACCGAGTAAAAGGCAATAATTCTCTAAAGGGGAAATATTTAAAACTAAATCAAAAGGGGAGCAAAATATTTAAAACTAAACTAAAACCTAAAAGGAAATCATTAAAAACTTGTAAGAAATGTATATATATTTCTGTTACCTTTCTAATTCCGATAAAAGTGTTTAATCACTTTTAGTTGAATTTTTTTTGCTATTATTTTGTGTTCAACTGTTTGCCATGGTTTTGCTAGCATATATATAAGTAGAAATATAAATCTGATGCAAATATTGCGCTTTTTAACACTTTACAACACAGTTGAAAAGTGTTTATTACTTTGTTTATTCTGTCTGTCTGTCCGTTAGCATGATAACTGCCTTAAAAATAACTTTATCAAAATGAAATTTTAGTATGTTGTTTAGACGGTCTGTGGGACCTATGGAAATATAAATGAATAATATCACCCAGTTAGGTTTGGATTGAACTCGGATTTGAAAAATGAAATGCATTGAACCCTATGCGACCTAATTTTTCAAACATTTTTTAAGCGGATTTAAAATTCACAAATTGCTTCGAAAGTTTTAGGAAATATTCAAATTATCCCATAAAATAAATAAAAAAATTTCAGCAAAATACATTCAGTAGTTTTTTAAATAAAAATTAAAATAATAATTACACCTTTTATATGAAGAGATTACGTGACCCACTTCAAAATAAAATATGTCATCCATTTTGTGTCAAAATCGTGATTTTTGAAGTTCTTTTTTAATTCATATTTAGTGTTGTATCTGTGCTAAAACCACTTTATTTTTACTTAAATTCTGTGCATCTACATACTGAAACAACGCAATTACAATATATTTGAGTTTAAATGATCATCCAACTTTAATTATTTCTACAACGAAGCCTAATTTTCACTTATGGAGAATGTAAATACCAAATGATGTAGAATGAGTTGTATAAGAATTGCTGTATTTCTTTAACGCAAAATTATTTAGCACATGGAGTCTGCAATATAGCTGATATGATTGAAATATTCATTGATTTTACACAGAGAATCAGACGATTTTTTCGATGAAGTTTTAAGCATAGAGTTTAATTACTTGTACCTTCATGGTCTTAAGTTTTTAAATAAAATAAATTATTATAGTATTGTGATGAATGAAAGGAATAGAAAATGTTTATGAATGAAATGCTGCTTTTATAGAGAGAGCCAGGCAATTTATATTTCAATTCAGTCATTTGAATGAAGTTCATTTTTTTCGATGAAGTTTTAGGTTTTCAAATATAATAAATTAATGTAATATTTTGATAATTTTAAAAATATTACCGAGGAATGTATCGCATTTTAGAGATGTTTAAATAAAATTGCATTGAAGTGGGAAAGTGTTTCATAATCAATGTTTTATGCATGATTGATCTTTCTTGTTTAATATTAAATGGATTCCGGGACATAAAATTTTATTTCACTATTTATGAATAGTTTAATTTAAATATTTTATATAAATGTTTTTTTATTGGATGTAATTGTGCTATGTAAAATAAACAAAAAAAAATTAAAATATTTAAAAAAATTTAAAACGTAAAAAAAATATTTTTTTTAAAATTTGATATGATTATGAATTAAAACACTATTTACTAAATATAGTTTTTATTGGAAAAAAGCATACTCTTTATATTTGCTCTGTATTTGTCTGTCATAATCTTTATATTTCGATTATATTAATAGGAAGAAAATTAAAATTATTTCAATGAAAAAAATATATTTTTATATGAGTGACTTACAATTTTATAGCGATTAACAATTTTATATATAAATCTTGAATAAAAATTAGAATTAAAATTATGACATATTATGTCTCAAATATCACAGTTCTAACTCAACTTTTTCTTGAGTTATACCAATTTAAACATTGAACTTTATAAGAATTTACTTTCTGAGGAAATGAGGTTTTATACATGAAGTATCAGAAAAATAAAATTTTAATGTTTAACTTCTGCAGTTTTATTTATGGAATTTACTTAACATTTATGTCATTCGATTCTATTATATTTGGACTTTTTAGTTTAATAAAATATGTTCATTTTTTCGAAATTTTTTTGTCTTGAAACATTTTAAATTATACATTTTGAAAGTATAAATTGATTTTTTATTATACACTAGAAAATGTACTTTTTGTTTCCGGAATTTAAAGCAGTGATTAATTGAATTCATTCATTTAATTTTTCTAAAAGTGCAGTCTCCCGCTGCACGCGCGGCAGCAGTCCGCTCGTTAAGCGGGCGTTATACGTCCTAAATAGGCTCATTTTATGCGCCCTAAACTCGCTTTTGAAGTCTTTGTTCAAGCCTAATATGCCGCAAATAAGCTGTCTTCATATGCCCTAATTAATCTCGTTCTGCATAAGTTCTTTAGTTCTACGTTCTACATGAGTTCTTTTGATACGCTTTAAATGTTGTTTTTGTCCAAGCAAGTTTTGGTTTTATTTTGTTTACTTTTATTTGAAATATCTCCTAAGCTATAAAAGATAGAGCTAAATAGTTCCGGACAAAAATATTCAGTAGGAAATCCAGTATATGAAACAATAACTTGTTTCTATAAGACTTTTACAGTTTTCCTGCAATCGTCTTGCCAATTTGAAGGAGATTGAAAAATTTCAATCTATAATGTTTATATCTTGGAAAATAAAAGTTATAATTGCAGATAGTAAGCTTGTAAATTTGTAACTCTTTAAAAGCTTAAGGATATATACAGGGTGTCCCAAAAACATTGACCTCGGCTTTTATTCCTTAAATATTGATCTTAGACATATCTAATAAATTACAAAGTTGTGTAAAAAAGGTACAGAATTTGATGAAATCGATTAAAATTTTCAAGGTAATTAAATTTTGAGAAATACGAAATTTAAATTTTTATACAGCCCCTGTACAAAAACATTTTCAATGAGTAAAATGTGCCCCATACACTAATAAGGTGATGTACAAAATTTCAGCATTTTATCATAAAAAGTCCCAGAGATATAAAAAGACGAAAATGCTGCCTTAAACCACTTTTCGATGCATCGACATGAGTTCTCAGAGGGGTAAAATCAAGTCGGTAGATCGCGTTTCAGGGGTTATACACAAATTACGAAATAAAACAATGATTACATAAATGAATACTAATTTTGCTATTTATTGGTACAAAAGTATCTACACTGTGTAGAAAAATAACTTTACACAAAGATTACTAAGCTTGTACAAAATGTTTTCCATCCGTGCCAAATCTCCGTTAAAGATAAGAGGCAGATATTATTTGCCTATGATGCATTTTTGCGTTGTGTCATTTGCACTCTTGCTGTAAACATTTACATTTTAATTTGTGATTAATACCTCACCAACTTTGTTTAAACATATCTCTGGGACTTTTTATGATAAAATGCTGAAATTTTGTACATTACCTTTTTAGTCCATGGGGCATATTTTACTCATTGGAAATGCTTTTGTACGGGGGTCGTATAAAAATTTAAATTTTGTGTTTATTCAAATTTAATCCCCTGAAAATTTTTATCGATTTCATAAAATTCTGCATCTTTTCTAACGCAACTTTGTAATTTATTATATATGTCTAAGATCAATATTTAAGTAATAAAAACCGAGGTCAATGTTTTAAAGACACCCTGCATATATAAAGAAAACTTTATTCGATTTTTACTTTACAAGATATTTAATTTACGCAACACCATTTCGGCTCCATTGGCTTGGAGTCACTGATAATTTTAATAGAAGTTTGAACATTTTATTGTAACATAAAATATCTGGTACAGAAAACACATAATTTCCTGTATGGATTTAAATGTATTTTCCTTACAGAATGCTTTGCATATATATATTCTATCTTAAAATAATGTATATAATGGAATTTATTTTCAGACAGTGTCAATTAAAAAAGCGACATATAATATATGTAAGCAGGTGTATTTATATTTCTTTTCGCCAAAGTCGTTTGCACTGTTAATGAGGCTGAGCAGTCAATATAGCGTGGGTGCATTAGAGAACTTATGCGTCTTCCTTCCAGGTGTAAACTTTGCATTAACGCTAAGGAATAGGGAGTAATGACTCTATATGATATATAGCTAGGTGAGATATTCAATACTTTCGATTATTGAAACTGGCGCATATTGAAAATTATAAAAAATAATTATAAAAAATAGCAATTGATCAAATTAGCAATTAAAATTAGCAGCTAATAAAATTTCACATTAGCATTTATCACTGCTAATGAAAAATAGCTATAATTCTCATCACTATATAAAAGCCTTTTCGTTGAAAAACAAAATGTATATTAACCAATTGTCATTACAGCGTGGTCCAGGTCGCTTAACCTTAACGCCAAATTCAGCAAAAAGCGTTTTGCGACTTTGAGAAAGTTCATGAAAGAAGGACAGAAAGTCGATAATTCCGTTAAATAATTAGGGTTTTCCGGATCTTTCTATGAAGGGTATATAAGGATGCTAAGTATACAGAGAGCACAGTTAAGTGATATGGGAAAGGCTTTAAATTGTGAATATGTGAAATTTTTCAGAACACAATTTATTTTTTTGTGAATTTGTGAAGCATTTAATTACTATTTTATTGTATTTGGCGGCGATTTTGTGGCTTTGCTGGATAGCTAGAACGTTTTTCATTATATCTTATTTCTGTTTATTTCGTATGTATTATTACTTGTACGTATTTATTATTATTTCGTATTTCTTATTACTTGTACTGTTTATTCCTATTGGTCTTATTACTATTTCGAACAAAGCTTAATTTATCATCCAGGTTATTGAACTCTGTTTTGTATCCTGATAATACACTTGTGAATTTAATAATACTTCAAATTTGCAGTTTTTGACGATTAATCGTAATTTTTATTGGCGTCGTCACGTCCAAATCCCCCCAAATGACAACAGATTGAGCACAGCACTATCATATTGACAGTGAAATGCATTAATTTTGTTATTAATTTTGTTTACTTACTCGATATAGTTGAACACACTTATTTCGTTCTGCAAGTTTTTTCCGCTTCGTGTGGGTTTTTATTCAAAAGAAAGCATGAATAGAAACGCTTTCCATTATAAACTATACTTTTTCTTATTTCACTAACGACTGGCGAAATTTGATTTGTGCGAAAAATAGCGAAACTTTACAATGTCTAGTCTTTTTTATATATCTGCAAATGATGAAAAGAAAAGTGGTAGAATCTATTTTTAATATACATTACCTGTGCACTGATATAAAGATATTTCTCGAGAGAAAAATATGACGGTTTTTAGATACGAAATAGAAATTTCAGATAATTGCTAATTATTGTTGAATGAAGTCACTCTTCCTGAACAATACCCTTCTGTATTTCTTTATCGAGGCGTAACTTCAGATTCATTATGAGAATACATACCTCCTTAATGAAAGGATCACGCCGAATTCACTGTCTAATAACCGTTCGTTAATTGATTACTTTTTCTCTCCTCAGCAAAAGTAAATATTTTTTCTATTATTTTTATATAGCTTTGTATGTTTACTTTCTCATATTATGTAATATACTATAGATAAGGCATTGTTTTCACGAAAATTTTCAAATTCGAGATTTCGATGCCAATTTATGATTTAAAACCTCCTGAACACTTTTGATTATTTTTGAAGTGATGTCCTTCTGTCTGTCTGTATGTCTGTCTGTGGTCTATTTTTTGTGTACACGATAGCGGTCACAAATATTAATGGAATTTTCACGAAATTTTATATCCGGCTTTGTCGTAAAAGAATCTAGAACTGGATAGAATTTTTTTTTAATTCGGGCAGAAACTTCGAAATTTATTCGAAATTTTATATTTTAACATGGCAGTATAGGACAAAATTTGATATAATCATGCATAAAAGGCTTTATGGTTCAATGTTCACGAGACTTAATGGTTTCAATTATTAATGTGAAAAATAACCATGTTACAATGTACCATGTTGTTGTGTAACCATGGTACAATTTGTTTTTGTTCGTGACGTAATCAGTCCCATCGACGTGAAAGTTAACCCCCCACCCCACCCGGGAGTACATTGTCAAATATGGTATCAATCGAAAGATATTTTTCAAGTCTTTTAAAGTGAAGAGTAACACTCTATAATTGTAATCATTTATATCCATGATAGCGATTTTTCAAAAAATTTCATGTAAAATTTGGAAAATAAAGCTTCTAAAAATGGATTCTGGATTAATATGCGAGAAAGTCAAGTTGTGCTACACTCCAGTTTTTATTATTATTTTTTTTTTGTGATTACTCCACTACTTCTTTGAGAAGTTGAAAATACATGGTGTGTAAAGAACTATTAAAGTATATAAATTAACAAACAGTTACAAGTAGATTTAAATAGAAGCAAGAAATTTGTGAAAGAACCTTTATATGGTGGAAAGTGATGCGTACACTTTATTTCTGACGGAACAATTAAACATTTTTATAATCTTTTTCACATTTATTTCGAACAGTCATACGAATTTTTCGAAAACCGGAAATGACGTCGTCAGAATCGGAAGTGAAAATACTTAGTTACCCCTCAACCCCCTTCAAAATTCAAGGCTGAATCCATATCAGTCATTATCTAAGTTCTATCTATAGCCAATTTTAAAAAATATATGTTTCAAGGAAAATTTCTGAACCGAAATTGGAAATCCTTAGTAAACCATCCTACCTTCTTTAGAATATGATACTGGATTTATATCAGTTATTGTCATTTAAGCTTTATCTATAGACAATCTTGAGAAATAGATGTTTCAAATAAAATGAAAATTTTTGATTCGAAAATGCAATTGCTTAGTTTCCATACCTCCTTCGGAATTTGATGCTGAATCTGTTATTAACAATAGTATGGCAAATTTAATATCAGTTATTAGCAATAGTATGATAGTATGGCACAATTTTAGTTAATATCAGTTATTAACAATAGTATGATAGTATGGCACAATTTTAGTTAATACCAGTTATTAACAATAGTATGATAGTGAGGCACAATTTTAGTTAATATCAGTTATTAACAATAGTATGATAGTATGGCACAATCTTAGTTAATATCAGTTATTAACATTAGTATGATAGTATGGCACAATCTTAATTAATATCAGTATTAAAACAATAGTATGATAGTATGTCACAATCTTAGTTAATACTCGTTATTAACAATAGTATGATAGTATGGCACAATTTTAGTTAATAGCAGTAATTAACAATAGTATGATAGTATGCCAAAATTTTAGTTAATATCAGTTATTAACAGTAGCATAACAAAATTTTATTTAATATCAGTTATTAACAATAGTATGATAGTATGGCACAATTTTAGTTAATATCAGTTATTAACAATAGTATGATAGTATGGCCCAATTTTAATTAATATCAGTTATTAACAGTAGCATAGCAAAATTTTAGTTAATATCAGTTATTAACAATAATATGGCAAAATGTTAGTTAATGTCAGTTATTAACTCAGGGACACATACACGAACATATACCTACAAAGACACACTAACATATACATACATCAACATGGACACGCACTACCATACACAAACTCCAACACACACACACTAACATACACACATATAATTATACACACACTATAATATCCACACACACACACATTAACACACAGACATAAATATACACACACTAACATACACACACATTGATACACACACACTAAAATACACACACACCAACATACACACGCACTACCATACGCACACACTAATATATACATTCACTAACATGCACACACTAACATACACACACACTATTATAGACATACATTAACATACACACACTAACATACACACGCACTAACATACGCACACACTAATATATACATTCACTAACATGCACACACTAATATACACACACACACTATTATAGACATACATTAACATACACACACTAACATACACACACATGCATATACACACACAGTCATCACCTCAAAAGTTATTCCAGTTCGGGGAAGCTAAGCTAAAATGTCGAATTCGAATTTTCGATCGCGTCACAATACTTTCCCCCATACATTAAACTATGCATGTAAGGAAAGTAGTAAATTCTGAAGTAAAAAGAAAGCTACGCTATCAGTCAATTCCTAAATTGACTATCGCAACTTAAGTGCATAATTATCCAGTTCTCACCAATTCCTTCCATTAAGGGGGATGTTTGAAGAGAATCGATTTAGACCCGATAAAAATACATATTATAAACTTTCTCATCATAAAATCTTAAAACACGAATATATATACTCACAGAATTATCGCAGCACAGACAGTAATTCAGAAAACATTACGAGAATTTTTATTTTCTCTCTATAAACTTTAATACTCCTATGTTATATTGCATACTAAAACAGCTAATAATAGCCATTTTATTCATTAGATGCGAGAAACTGGTGTTTACTTCTAAGGAAAATTCCCGCCTTCAAGCTAATATTAGAAATTGTATGTTGAATAGGAAACACATTTGATCATTACTTTCGGCACTGTTCTGATATCTGCAATCGCTGGTTTATGAAATATTTTAACGGAAGAAATGTGTTTATAAACAAATATGACTATGTAATGGCTATGTAAATGCAAAAGAGAGTAGCTATTTTCTTGGTGATACTATCTTATTCTTATGGAAGTTTGTTTTATTTGCCTTAAATGCAATAATCATTTGCGCTTGTGTTAGATGCCGAGGGCTGTTGAAAGCAGGAAATATATAGAGAGAGAGTTGCATGTACGAAGGGAATTAAGTGAAAGCTAAAATCATGTAGATGTTCAAATGTAATTATAATAAAAGTTAATTTTATTTACTACTAGCAGCGATTACCCGGCGTTGCTCGGGATTTACCATGTAAAACTCTGATAAAAATAACACCGGAACATATAGGGCCGTGAATCTTATACATTGTTTTTTCACTGCGAAAGAAGTAAATTCATTGCATTATGTAAGAAATAAAAAGAGCTGATTGGCTACTCTTTGGCCAATCAGATCCATTGTATCATACATACATACTTTTCTTCTTTATAGATAGATAGATATTTTATATTCATTTATTTAGTATTCAAATTAGTAAAATTTGTTGAGTAAGCCTGTGAAAAATAAACCGTGGTTAGAGTTTCCATTTAAATTCATATTTCAAACCTGCGATTTTAAATACATTCAATAAACTCCCACAAAACTCTAGATTAATTAATTGACATTTAATTGACTTTCACTTTAAAACCAGCGATTTTCAACCTTTTTCGTTTGGAATCATGGAGTTAAGAGAGTAGAACTCCTAGAAAAATGTTTTGTTTTCCATCAATATCTCGATAACCCCTGGTCTTACAAACTCAAAACTTGAACTAAATTTATGGGGGATTATTTCAAAGCTACCTACCAAATTTCATTAAATTCGGTTAAATTTCGGTCAAATTTCATTAAATTTCATTAATAATAAATTAATGTAGTATTGTGATAAGTTTTAAAATATTACTTAGGAATGTATTGCATTTTAGAGATGTTTAAATAAAATTAAAGTTCGAAAGTGTTTCATAATCAATGCTTTATGAATGATTGATCTTTCTTGTGATTTCTTAATACTTTTCGTTGTTGAGTAAGCCTGTGAGAAATAAACCATTGTGATAGTTTCCATCTAAATTCATATCCTAAACCTGCGATTTTCAAAAGTGTCTAATACGTTCAATATAAACTCCTATAAAACTCTTAATAACATTCACGTTTAATTGACTTTCACGTTTTCGACCAACAATTGTCCAACCTTTTCCGTTGTGAATCATGGAGTTAGAGAGTAGAACTCCTAGGAAAAAGTGTCGTTTTTCACTAATATCTCGAGAGCCACTGATCGTAGAAACTCGAAACATGGCCTATGTTTTAAGTGGGGCGATTTCAAGACTACCAAGACAAATTTCATGAAATTCGGTTCAGCCGTTCTCCAGTTATGGTGGATCATACATACATACATACACACTTTTCTTCTTTATATATATAGATGAAATAATTACTAATTTTTATTGAAGAAAAGAATGTACTTTATATATGAGTAATATGAATTTATTTGCTGACTATTTTTACTTTCCTTATATACATAATGTATAAGGAAAGTATTGTGACGGGATCAAAATTTCGAAATCGAGTTTTCGACGGGAGAGCACGTTTCAAGCATCCTTGATCACGAATCAAACACTCTTGAGGTGATGTCTGTGTGTGTGTGTGTGTTTGTGTGAAAGTATGGGTGTGTGTGTATCAGTGAGACTGTGGAGACGATATCACACGAACGAATAGAGCGATTCAAATGGAATTTGGTACAAAAATCACAATCCGTGAATACTGGAAGTCTATTGTTTTTAAGCGCAATCGAATGTCCAGAACTCCCCTAAATTTTCGAGTGAAATTTTGATAAAATCATCAAAAATTACAAACCTTTAATAAAGTTACCCAAATTGACATTTCTTATGTAATTTTTCCTTAGAAAACGATTGACATAAATTTTAGAACGCTAGCACGAACCGTTCTCGAGATATTGCGCATTTTTGAAATAAACTTATCAAAAATCCAATAAATTAAAAAAAAATATTAACTATTGAGGAACATGTTCACTTTTCATATGTAATATTATGCGATAAATTTGGTGACATTATTTTCATGGATCTAGCTTGTTCCATTCATGAGAAAAGATACTTTGCGTAATACTTTTGTATTCGAACTCCAATAGTCATTTATCTGCTATAAGAATAACTATTTCTCCTTCCATAACGCTTGGCGAGATTTTGGCGACGAATTTGGCGAAATGTCGCCAACTTGGCAACTTTTTTAAATGTTGCCAAATTAACGAAAGTCTCGCCAAATGGTTTAAAATGACGCTAAATCAATGAAAATGACGACTAATTGATAAAAATTCAATATCTTGAAAAGAATACAAGTATCTACTATAAGAACAACTATTTTTTTGCTGTAAAAGTAGTAAATTCATTGCATTATATAAGGAAAGTCATGTGCTGGCCACATCAGATTTTTAAATTAATTAAATAATTAAGAAAATTATAATAATATAATAATTTTAATGATATAAATTTATAATATTAATTAAATAATGAAGCAGATGATTTAATTTGCTTAATTCAGAAAATAATTATAATAACAATAAGTGTTAATATTATCCACTTTAAAATAATCACTATTTATTATTGAATAAACAAATGTTCTTAATATATGAATAATATCATTTTCTTTATTGACTATTTTCAAATTAAGTAATTAACCCTTTCAGTCCCAAATATTTATTTTTAAAACTGAAAATCTGATTTCAGTTGACATCCCGGGACTGAAAGGGTTCAGAAAATTATAATAATAAAGTAATATAATAATTATAGTGATATAAATTGAAAACATTAAATAATTAAGCAAATGATTCAATTTGCTTAATTCAAAAAATAATTATAATAATAATAGTTAATTTTACTCACTACGAAACCATCACTAATTTTTATAGAATAAACGAATGCTCTTCATATATGAGTAATATGAATTTCTTTACTGACTATTTTAAAGATAGTTGAATAGTAAAGCAGCTTATAATAATATAATAATTTTAATGATATAAATTTATAATATTAAATAATTAAGCAAGTGTTTTAATTTGCTTAACTGAAGTAAACTAACTAAAATATAACCAAATAAGCAACTAAATATTACTTAACCGGATATTAATTTATTTTATTTCGTTAAATAAGTAACTAAATAATTATCCAACTAACATTTAATTAAGTTGTTAAACTAACTTAATTATCAAATTTTAAAAATAGTACTTAATAACAAGTATGAAGTGTCTGACCTAAATTGTATTATTTTATTTTTAATTTAAATGTATTAAAAAAATGTTTTTCTCTTTTAGGTAAGTACGAATTTTTCGTATACAGTAACTCAGCGTTTACAACCAAAGGTGTCGTAAGTATTAAATCACATGTATTTAAAAATTCTACATAAAATATGTATTCCTAGTCTTCGCTTAAGAAGAATTTATTGATTTCTACTAACGATTGTATTCGGTCATCTTTTGTCGCGGCTATTCATTCTTTTGTGGCCCTCTTCGAAAGGAGTTTTCATTACTTTTGATTGATTAGCACGGAAAACAATCTAGCACATAAGAAACCAATAAAAAGAAATCTTTAAAAGACAAATAGCAGAAGAAAAAAAAGAAAGATCAATCATGCATAAAGCATTGATTATGAAACACTTTCCAACTTCAATGCAATTTTATTTAAACATCTCTAAAATGCGATATATTCCTCTGTAATATTTTTAAAATTATCACAATACTACAATAATCTGTTATATTTGAAAACTTGAAACTTCACCGAAAAAATGAACTTTATTCAAATGACGGCATTGAAATATAAATTGCCTGGTTTAAACTTCTCTAAAATGCGATACATTCCTCGGTAATATTTTTAGAATTATCATAATTCTACAATAATTTATTATATTTGAAAACTTCATCGAAAACAAATAAACTTTATTGAAATGATGTCATCGAAAAAATAACACGCCTGGCTCTCTCTATAAAAGCGGCATTTCATTCATAAATATTTTCCAATTCATTTCATTCATCACAGTACTATAATAATTGATTTTATTTAAAAACTTAAAACCATGGAGGTACAAGTAATTTAACTTTATGCTTAAAATTTTATCGAAAAAATCGTCTAGTTCTCTGTGTAAAATCAATGAATATTTCAATCATATCAGCTATATTGCAGGCTCCATAAGCTAAATAATTTTGCTTTAAAGAAATGCAGCAATTCTTATACAACTCATTCTACATCTTTTGGTGTTTATACTCTCCATAAAAGAAAAGTAGACTTCGTTGTAGAAATAATCAAAGTTTGATGATCATTTAAACTGAAATATATTGTAATTGCGTTGTTTCAGTATGTAGATGTACAGAATTTAGGCAAAAATAAAGCGGTTTTAGGACAGATGCAACACTAAATATGAATTAAAAAGAACTTTCACGTAATCTCTTCATATAATGGTCACGTGATCTCTTCGTGTAAATGGGGTAATTATTATTTTAATTTAAAAAACTACTGAATATATTTTGCTGATTTTTTTTATTTTATGAGATAATTTGAATATTTCCTAAAACTTTCGAAGCAATTTGTGAATTTTAAATTCGCTTAAAAAATGTTTGAAAAATTAGGCTCCATAGGGTTCAATGTATTTCATTTCCTCAACCCGGGCGCAATCCAAAACTAATTGGGTGATATTATTCATTTATATTCCCATAGGTCCCACAGACCGTCTGAATAATATACGAAAATTTCATTTTGATAAAGTCATTTTTGCGGCAGTTATCGTACGAACGGACAGACAGACAGACAGACAGACAGAATGAACAAAGCCATAAACACTTTTCAACTATGTTGTAAAGTGTTAAAAAATGAAGCATACTATAAAGAAAGCTTTTACAAGTTTTCCACAAAGCTTTGTATACTGCTGTAATATAAAATTTATATATTTTGAAATTACAACAGCTTTTGATCTTTTTTTTTTTGGCATTTATAATTTATTTGAAATTATAAGGAATTTCACAAATTGGTGAAAAAGGTTGTAAACGTACATAACGGTATACCGAAAGCTTTGTTTTGATACACAGTAAGTATCGTATACAAGTCTACGAAATATCGATGCATCGCAAAATTGGGTATCAATACATTTGTATCCATACATCCATTTCTAATTGTGGCATTGCACTAAATATCCTAATTTTATTGAGGAATTTAAACTATATTAATAATTAAAATCCTGTGTAAACAGCACATAACTTTTTCTATATCTATATAAATGAAATTGAATATCTGTCTGTTTATACATACATATGTATGTATCTATTTATGTGCGTTTGCCTCATCATCACGGGAGAATGGCTGCACCGATTTTAATGAAATTTTGTGGGTAACTTTGGAACAGCCCCCCATAAAATTTAGTCTACTTAAATGTTTCGAGTTTCTAATACCATGGGTTGTTGAGATATTAATATTAAATGCATAATTAAACCTTCCATAGACTTGGCATTATGCAGATAAAAAAATTTTCACAAATTTACGTAAAGAAAGTTGCATCATGTTGTTCTTGACAGTGCATTTAAATCAAATGTTTTGATACAGCAGACGATTTTTATTAATTTTTTCTGATTTAAATAATACAGAAATGAGTATAAAAAGTAAATGTTATAAATAAACAGTATTGAATTTTCGACTGGATAATATCAACTACGGCCATCGCATCTAAAGACTATGAACTTATAGCTATTTTTACTTCCCTGCAATACACGGTAATGTATAGGGAAAGTATTGGAATCATGCCGAAAATCGCAACTCGAGTTTTCGACGGATCTACACGTTTCGAGACCTCTAGAATACGAAAAAACTATTTTTAGCGTGACGTCTGTGTGTGTGTGTGTGTCTGTCTATCTGTGCAATGTAGGTATCCACTCTAACTCAAAAACTAATGGACCGAATTTCATAAAAAATTTGGTAGGTAAGTCACTTGGGTGTGACCCTAGTGCTGATTAGTTTTTAGTTCGATTCGGGATAAAAGAATCGCCCCTTTTTTGCGAAATGGCTCGCAAAAATTCCCCTGTATAAACTCTAGCTGAAAAATTAATCGACCGAATTTCACAAAATTCGGTATATAAATCGCTTTGGGGTTATTCTGGTGCTGATTGAATTTTGGTACGATTCGGAAAAAAATAACCTGTCTTTTTTTGCAAAATGACCCGCAAAAATCGTCAAAATGTAAAATAAAGGACTACGTATGCTCAAATATATCCATTGTATGCTTGTTTTATACGTAAGTTTTAACGAAGAAAAGAATAAGATCAACCCCATTACACTAGGACTAGCCGTTCTCGAGATATTTTAGTGTTTTCGTATTTTCTTTACGCCACCTTTGAAAATAAGTCCAGTTACCAAATGAGAACGAAAATTGAATTAAAAGTGAATTAAATTGAATTAAAATAAAGAGAACGTGGATATAAGTCTGCAGGGAAAGTCATGTGCTGCCCACATCAGATTTTTAATTTCATATCTCTTATATTTTATTTGTTCTCCATTTTATTTCGTTATTAACTCATATATTGTGTTTAACCAATTGTTGAACCGGAATAAGAGTAGTACGGGCATTACTAATACATTTTTAGCCCTTTCAGTTTGACACATATTTATTCAATTTCAATTTTTTTATAAATTTGTTTACAAACGGGACCTGGATCTTTTGCTCCTAAGATCTACCTGTGAAGATAATTTTGTACAGCGAGAACAGATATTCTTACATTTCTTTTTTTTTAGAATTAAATTGAATATTTTAATAGAATGTTTTAACAACATAGTCATTTAGAACACTACAGAAATTTGTATTTAAATTGAGATTTTTTTATTGTGTTTTTAATTGTTCTTTACATTATATATTGCCTACAAAGAACGAATGTACTATTAGTACTACAATAATTCTCAAACAATCTATTCATGTGTATCGTTTATTAAGCAATATTACTGACATCAAATCGATATTTCGTGAATTGAAATTCGGCGTTTTTAATGGCAATGATAACAGAATCGAATAATTGAACTCAATTGCAAATCTTTCAACATCATTTCAGAAAGAAATAGATGCCGGCCAGTTTTATTTACAAGTTTCATCAATCAAACTTCATTTTCTTCCATTAATACGTTTTCCATCACAAGTAAACCGATATGCAATTACACCCAAAACATAAATAGTAATAAATCCATATCTAATCCAATTCGTCTTAGTATAAAAGAGTAACAATGCCTAGCTGTCTGTCTCGCGGAACTTTTCCTCTTCAACATACAAAATTCCTTTATCCGCATACAAATAATCACGGGGAAAAAAATTCAATCTAACAAAGCCAGGAAATCCAAACCCCAAAGGAACTCTTTGTTGGCTAAATTCAGAAATCGTTTGGTTACAGGCGAAGCCGTAGATCCTAACCTGTTATTCCCTGCGCCATTTTGCCGTTAATCAAAAGTTTTGAGTGATTGGTGCCTTAGATGAGGTTGGAAGATAAAAGTTAAATGGAAATCCAGTTAAATGGGAGAGGAACATATGGGTGGTGGAGGTGTATACGTTTGCTCCATTTTCTTGGCGTAGAGTGAATAATCGAAGATTTGCTGAGCGAATTTGGGAGATGTGGGTGAAAGTTGATTCACTCGAATTGAGCTTCAGTCATTTTATAGCAGAGGTTTGTCCAGGTTTTTCTTCAAATAGACTTATATTGGTGAAATGAAGTTTAGCACCAAGACATTGTGTGCCAAAATTAAAAATCTGATGTGGGCAGCACATGACTTTCCCTGCAGACTTAAATTCATATTTTCTTTATTTCTTCTATAATTCATTTGATTGAGTTTAATTGCACCAAATAACACTAAATTTGCATTTTTAATTCAATTTTTGTCTTTATTTGGTAACTGGACATTTTTCCGATAGCGGCCTAACAAAAATGCAAGAAATCTCAAATATCTTGAGAACGGTTAGTCTTAAAGTATAATGGAGTGTGTTATATTCTTTTCCTCGTCAAATAAATTGCATATAAAACAAGAATTTAATTGATACATTTCAGCATACGTAGTCTTATTTTTGCGATTTTTGCGGGCCATTTCGTAAAAAAAAGGCAGGTTCTTATTTTCCGAATTATACCAAAATCTAATCAGCACCAGAGTGCCCCATAAGTAACTTATCTACCAAATATTGTGAAATTTGGTCAATTAGTATTTTATCTAGAGTGGATACATGAAATTTTTACGGGCCATTTCATAAAAAAGGTGGGTTCTTCTTTTCCAAATCGTATCAAATTCTAATCAGCACCAGAGTATCAAACAAGTAACTTATCTACCAAATTTTGTGAAATTTGGTAAATTAGTATTTTAGCTTGAGTGGATAAATGAAATTTTTACGAGCCATTTCGCAAAAAAAGGCGGGTTCTGTTTTTACGAATCGTACCAAAAACTAATCAGCACCAGGGTCACATCCAATTGATTTACCTACCAAATTTTATGAAATTCGGTCACACAGACGTCGCGCAGACGTCACGCTAAAAATAGTTTTTTCGTATTCAAAGGTCTCGAAACGTGTAGATCCGTCGAAAACTCGAGTTGCGATTTTCGACATGATTCCAATATTTTCCCTATGCATTACCATGTATTGCAGGGAAAGTAAAAAACAATGCGTGTCAGATATATATTTTAAATAAACATTGTAATTATGCACAAATTGTTATACAGCACCACATACAGCTATTTCGAAGATATGTTAGAACCTCTTCGTTAGTTATATACAAACCAATAAAACCGAAGTTAAAAAGATAAAACGGGCACAAATGAAAGTAAACAAATTGTATATATTATACAGGAGGGTAAATTATTTTTCTTTTTAAAAACACCCTCCGGTTTACTCGAGGGTTTAGAGCATCAAGGCATTATAATACCTCCTTGGTTTAGGGCAGCTAGTGAGCGGTGGATGGTAAATTCTTTTTTTCTTTCGACCCAGAGAGTCCAACCTACCCAAAGGTGTAAGATATCTGTTTGGATGGTTTGTATCAGTGCCACCCAATTTAGACCGAAACCCACCAACCTCTCGTAAGGACTTTCAGACCCACATATTTAACGTGCCCGTACTCCGCTTGGATAAGGGGGCAGTTTAGGCAGAGTCTGGAATAGAACTCTGGTCTTTCGAGTGCAATCCCCGTTCTTTAATTACTAGGCTATCCCCGCACCTGGAGGGTAAAATCAGAGTCCTACTAATTAGAAAACAACAAACCAAAAGGGGATTCATTCTCCCTGCAAGAGACAATTAAAAACCAGAATGAAGACCAGCGAATCAATACGAAACATAGAACTAACAGAAAAGTGAAAGTCCCTTAAAAGCAAACCAGAAACTTATTAACGAATTAGTTAGCTTAACATTTCTTTATCCTTTGCAAAAATTGTTTTTACTTATGATTATTCTGAAAGTCAAAAACCTCTTACTTTTGCCGATTATAATATAATATTCGTGCCAAATTACTAATTGGTGAATGTGTTTAAGAAACATTATATCGCAGATTATAATATTCATGCCAAATTACTAATTGGTGAATGTGTTCAAGAGACATTACATTGCAGATTATAATATTCGTGCCGAATTATTAATTGATGAATGCGCTCAAGAGACCTTATATCGCAGATTGAATATTCGTGCCAAATTACTTACTGATGAAGGTGTTCAAAAGAGATATCGCAGATTATAACATTGGTGCCAAATTACTTATTGACGAAGGTGTTCAAAAAACATATCGCAGATTGTAATATTCGTGCCAAATTACTAATTGATGAATGTTATCCAGAGACATTATATAGTAGATTATAATATTCGTGCTAAATTACTAATTGATGAATGTGTTCAAGAGACATTATATCAACACATTCACAGACATGCGTACGGCCAACGGCCCTACCGTGCTGAAAACACCGGTTCTCGTTAGATCATCGTAGTCAAGCAGCATAGGGCGCGGTTAGTACTTGGGTGGGTGACCACCTGGGAACAGCGTGCTATTGGCACAGGGCGCGGTAGTCCTGTGGTTTGCGCGCTGGATTTGCACGCTGCCACAACTGCCGCCGTGTTCATGCGGAGTTCGATCACGTTAAACATGTCGGTCCGTAAGTCCTTCCGAGAGGTTGGTGGTAGGGGAAGGAGGGTATGGTCCCTGTGGATACCTCCCCCAATGGGTTCCGGTCTAAATTGGGTGGCACTTCCCGGCCGTCCAAACGGTTACCTTACACCTTTCTGGTAGGTCGGACGGTCTGGGTCTCAACAACAACAACAGACATGCCTACAAACACTATTCAGAAAACGGTTGTTCCGTACTCAGGAAATTCCTAAATGAGTAAATCAATCAGTATCCGAGAGTTGGACTTTTGGTCTCATTATAATACTCCACTTTGCATATACTTATGCATTGCAGGTATAGGTTGAAAAAACGTGTAGAATGTTCCAATGTTTATAAGTAGTAGGAGCTTAGGTCAGTCACTTAATGTTACAGTAGTTACTTTTGCATTTGGCAACTGTACTTTATTTCTAAAAGTAAGTTTCGTTCCTTGAAACTGCTATGATTGCTTTAGAGCATCTACATAATTGTAGAAATTAATTACGAGTTGAATTAAGAGAGTCAACAAACTCATAAGCAATAAACTGAACATTGCCAAATCTTTTAATTAATGAGAGTTGACTGTGACCGGTGATTTATGGCCTACACTCAACCTTAAGCTTTTAACAATAACCCTGATTCTTTTTCAATACACCAAGTGAAGCGGAAATGAGAAACTTAATAGGTATACGATTGTTTTATATTCATAAGGATACTAATGAATGAAAGTGTGTCACGTGGCCCTTATTTACTATTAATATCCTTTAAAAGAAGCGGATAATTGATGAATGAAAGCTAGGCTTACAATATTGTGTACAAATAAGAGGCAGCAGTTAGATGTTTAATGATATATTCAAACTCGTTGCTTTAATTAATTGAATGTTAAATTAAAGTATTCAGGTGATAATATGTGCAACATAGAACAGGTGTTCTGTCATAATTAATGAACTCTTGCTAATGCTGACCGTTAATTGATTTATTTCAGGGTTTAGGGTGTTTTTATATTGTTGTTTTAACACTTTTTAATCAGTGACATTTGACAGAATGTAATTTAAGATGAGTTATTACCAAAATTACTTAATTTTAAAATGGACTGAAATACATTTTATTTTTCAGTTAATAAGTTGATAAAAATCAACCCATCTTTCTGAATCGCAAACGTGATTATGATTTAAGAATATGTAACGATGTAACCTAAATTGTATAATTGTTAGTTTAATCAGTGCGAAATAAAAGTTAAAAATATGTTTCTGGCTGTCTGTTATGACCGTTTATAAATGTCTGGTTTCACAAATCGTGTCAAAAGTTTCAATCTTTAAAGTTTTAAAATGTAGTGTACGGTAAATGCTAATATGCGAGTAGGTAGTTTTAATGACCTAATGGGGTGTGAGTGGTCCAGGCGTGTTTAAATGAAAATGCTGAGCACGGTTATGAACAAGTGCTATCTTACCTGCCTAAATAAAGGAACAAAAATATGAATCACAGTTGATAAAGAACTTCCTTCACACAAAGGATGGATATACTGAAGGCATAAAACATGAGGCAAAGTTAATAAAATTTATAATGGAATTCTTAAAATAGAGATTAATCAATAACGTATAAAGATTTATGGCCTAGTGAAACCTTTGGGGGCACTGAAAGTGTGGAAAATGTAAAAACAAGCAATTATATTAAATGCTCTAAGAGAAGATCATAACACTATTTAAACATTTCAGCGTGTAACAAATTAATATTTTACTTGACACATATGCTCTTACCTGATTCCAATAACATGAAGTTTCGTACTTTCATTATTTTCACAATTAGTCCTTTCATTATTTTCACAATCAGTCCTTTTATTATTTTTACAATTAGTCCTGCCATTATTTTCACAATTAGTCCTTTCATTATTTTCAGAATTGGTCCTTTCATCATTTTCACAATTAGTCTTTCATCATTTTCACAATTAGTGCTTTCATCATTTTCACAATTAGTCCTTTCATTATGTTCACAAATAGTCTTTTTATTATTTTTACAATTAATCTTTACATTATTTTCACAATTAGTTCTGTAATTATTTTCGCAATTAGTCCTGTCATTATTTTCGCAATTAGTCTTTTCATTATTTTCACAAATAGTTCTTTCATCAATTTCAAAATTAGTACTTTCATTATTTTCACATGATTTTAAATTAAAATTGATGCCATATTTTTATGCCCAATAATTTGTCTAAAATATTTAAGAAATTCATCGAATCGATCTTGTATAAATTTTTATAATGTATAATTAATGCATTCATAGTAAATTCATTATAGTCGACAATTTAGAAATAAAATTATTTTTAATGTGTGCATGCACATTCGATTACATACACATTTCAATTACACACAGTACTTGTAAATCTACTCAGTTCAGTGCGATATCTATACAGGGTGTCCCAAAAAGATTGGAACGCGCTTTAATTCTTTACCTGTTGGAGATAAGTGGGTAATGCAAATTGCAAAAATGTTGAAAGTAAGGTAGGAAATAAGACTACGTTAATGAAATAGTCCTCCCTTTCATTTTCAAAAAGTTACATTTTCTAAATTTTTATACGATCTCCTTAGACAAATTTGGTCAATCAGAAAATGTTTATTTTTACTGCAACAAGATCATTAAAAAAAACCGCATATATGTATCTTTTATACGACCCCCTTAGACAAATTTGGTCAATCAGAAAATTTTTATTTTTAATGCAACAAGAACATTAAAAAAAAAAAGCATATCTATATCTTAAAAATTGAGCGAGTTATATTTAATTTAAAATTGCACATTGTGAATGGGGACCATATGTCATATTAGAAAAGTAAATTTGTGACATATCACAAAAAATATAAAACTGGATGATAATACATAGGAGAACCCCAACCGCGTAGTGTGTACCACTGCTTTATATGATCTCTATCTGTGTAATGCTTTATTTAGATGCATTTGTGATAAAAAAATTGACACATATTAACGTATTTTTGATCTAAACAATTTCCATCGTCAATTTGTTTATGATCCCTATTTTCACTGATGAAACAGCCTGTCACATGGTACGGAAAAGTGGCATAAGTCCGATTTTTACCTTTATCATAATTCAGTTGATTTTAAAGATGCAGATATGCGGTTTTCTTTAATCATCTTGTTGCATTAAAAATAAAAATTTTCTGATTGACCAAATTTGTCTAAGGGATCGTATAAAAATTTAAAAAGTGCAACTTTTTTTAACTTAATGGGAGGACTATTTTATTAACGTAATTTTATTTCCTACCTTACTTTCAACATTTTTGCAATTTACATTGCACACTTATCTCCAACTGGTAAAGAAAAAGCGCGTTTCAATCTTTTTGGGACACATTGTATAGTATACACGGAAGTGAGTGAGGGGGGGGGGGGGGTGATAAATCAAACTTATCAAGCGCTTCCACTATAAATATAATTTCGGTTTTGAAGTCATTCAGTCCGTCTTAGTATCGAGACCAAGAGAAAAATCTAAAATTTCAAACGTTCGAATTAAGAGTGATGCAAAGTAATAAGGATGCAAAGTAATAATAATCGTGAAAAAAAAATTCAAAGCCACTTTAATTAATTATCGGGCACTTCCACTGTAGCTAGTCTTAGCTATCAGGCTAACGAGAAAAGATTAATATTTCAATATTTTGAATTACAGATGATGATACTAAAGAACAATTAAAATATTCAAAACCATTTTTTTAAAAATAGTCGAGTATTTCCACTTGAGTCAGAATCTCTGTCCCTCTCGTTCAATCCATCTCAACTTCTAAATCAACAAAAACATCGAACATTCGAATTAGGAACGACTATACAAATGAATTTAAAAAAAAAATTACACCATTTTGCCCTTCTAAAACAATAAATACACAATGTGATATCATTTTGCGTGGGTATCATTTGGTGTCACATGTAATGACCACTAGTCATTGAGAACGTGCGAAACGCGAAATGGCTATTTCATAAATATTGACTAAAGATTAAAAAGATATAGAAATTTAAACTCAAAAACTATTTTTTTTTGGCTTCTCATTAATCTTATCGGAAAACGCATGGTAATATAATTTTCTCATAAGAATGACTATACAAATGAATTTAAAAAAAAAATTACACCATTTTGCCCTTCTAAAACAATAAATACACAATGTGATATCATTTTGCGTGGGTATCATTTGGTGTCACATGTAATGACCACTAGTCATTGAGAACGTGCGAAACGCGAAATGGCTATTTCATAAATATTGACTAAAGATTAAAAAAATATAGAAATTTAAACTCAAAAACTATTTTTTTTTTTGCTTCTCATTAATCTTATCGGAAAACGCATGGTAATGTAATTTTCTCATAAGAATGACTATACTAAATTACCAAAGAACTGAAAAATGCTAATATATCCTTTTATTGAATGCAGCATTTATTATTTTTTATTGTCGAAACTTAAATATAAAAATCAAGCACTTGTGAACTAAATTCCAAAGCTTATTGAAGAGCAATACATTAAGCAAAGCAAGCACCGTGGTCCTCATGAGGTATAGGTTGCAGACCTATGTTGTAGAGGATATGATAAAGATCTATTGATATTAACTGTATTTTAATGGTGTTACTTATGATTCTTTTATGTAGGAAATCTTACATCAGAAAGCTCATACTGATTTTATGTCCGTTTTTGACCATAAGAAAAGTTGCCAAATGCTGGGGACCCATGACACATTTTCCATACTCAATCTATATAAATAAAAATGAAAATCTGTCTGTCTGTCTGTCTGTCTGTCTGTCTGTCTGTCTGTCTGTCTGTCTGTCTGTTTGTCACACCATCACGGGAGAACGGCTGAAACGAATTTGATGAAATTTTGTGGGTAGCCCAGAAATAGCCCCACTTAAAATTATATCCGTGTTTTGAGTTTCTACGACCAGTGGTTCTCGAGATATTAGTAAAAAACGAAATTTTCGTTTGTCTCATCATCACGGAAAAACGGCTGAACCGAATTTAATGAAATTTGGTGAATAGCCTTGAAATATCCCCCCATAAATTTTGTCCAAGTTTTGAGTTTCTAAGACCTGGGGTTGTCGAGATATTAATGAAAAACGGAACTTTTTCCTAGGAGTTCTACTCCTTAACTCCGTGGTTTATCCAAACGAAAAGCTTGAAAATCGTTTGAAAGTGAATTAAAATTTAATCTCTGAGTTTGATGGGAGATTTTTTGCGTTAATTAGTCACTTTCTGAAAAAATGAATTGTTTGAAACATGATTTAAAGGGGAAATCTATCTCCATGGTTCATGGTTTATTTAAAACAAGCTTTTACGGAACAATGAGAAGTATAGAGAAATCAAAATCGTTATTTAATTTCGCAGTTTATGTTATAAGACATGACATATTTAACATGTTATAAGATTCTATCTTATATCATGTTACTCAGAAACGCAATTAAATTAAATCTGTCTGTTAATTTTAATAATTATTTTTTCGATTTGAATAATAAATAAATGGATATAAAAATATATTTTAGAAAAGAACGATTTGATTTTTCTTATAGCATTTTTGACTGGATAATATCAATTACGGTCTTCAGGTATAAAAATTATTATTATTTATATTTTCGGTTATTATTGATTCAAGGATTATTGATATTTTCAAGTTATTATGCATTTATTTTATTATGACAAAAATTGTTTAAACTCATATATTGTATGTTGTACGAATCTTCTACAAATACACGTGTATATCTTTTAATCTACGAGAATATAAGTAGTACAGGTATATTGACATATGTTTTGATATATATTGGCATATATTGGAATCAATTACGACCTTCTGGTATAAAGAGTACGGATATTATTGATGTTTTCAATTTATTACGTCATCTCTTTTATTTTGGCAAATATTTTTGAGACGCATATTGTAATACGGGTAATCTTCTACTAACACATTGGCATATTTTCTGATCTGCGACAATATAATTAGTGCGGGGTTGCATATATTCATTCATTTCGTATTTTTTCTTCTGTAAATTTGCTTACAAAAGGGGGCAGGATGTTTTATTCTTCAGATCTGATCGTGAAGATAATTTTGCATAGTGAGAACATATATTCTTAAACTTCTCTTTAGGAGCAATAAATTTAATACTTTAACAGAATTTGCACATGATTGCGAACTATAAGTTTCTTTAAATTATACACTCCGTACGAATAACGGGTGTGCTGTTAGTGGTTCATAAATTTTAACATTTTAGGAGGATATATCATGTTGCTCGGCATCGCAATTAAATTAAATGTGTTTGTTAATGTTTTTATTATTTTTTTTCGATTTAAATAATAAATAAATGGATAAATGGATATAAAAGTATATCTTATGAATGGACGGTTTGATTTTTCTTTTAATTATATTAGTTTCTGACTGCGTGCATCAATTTCATTTATTTTGGCAAAGAGTTTTCAAGCTTATATCGTATTTAGCTACTAAACTCATATATTGTGTTTAGCCAATAAATTCATATAGCCGGTTGTTGAAACAGAAAAAGAGTAGAGCGGGTATATCTTCTAATACAATTGTAGTGTTTTCATTTAGTATATTGAAACGGGATAAGAATGTTTCATTCAGATCTGCAAATTCAAAGCTACGAATTTGGAGGGATATCGCTAATTTGACAACTTTTCTTAAACTTTGCCAAATTGACGGAAATGTCGCCAAATTGATATAAACGACACACAAACAGCTGCCATAAACCTTCGGGTTGGTCGTGTGGCTTGGGTCTTCTACATATCAATGAATTTTTTTTTTTTGTTTTGTTAGAAGAGAGTACTGAAATGATGTTTGGTTAGCATTTATCTGTCAGACCAACCATCCTACTTAGTAATACATTTAGCGAATTTTTAAAATGTCACCAAATTGATAAAAATGTTTTCAAATCTATAAAAATATCTTGAATTTGATAAAATTGCGCTACATAAATGATATTAATTGTTTTTTGTTAGGGGATAGTATTGTGATGATATTTCGTCAATTTGTCGCAAAGTGGAACTGTCAGTTCTACAGTCCCACTTGGCGATAAATTTGGCGATTTTTTAAAATGTCGCTTATTTGACGAAACTGTCGCCAAATGTTTCATAGAAATATAACTATTTAGACGATATTTTTTCTACCAATTTATTTGAAGCAAATGATATCATGTCGCTTAGCAACGGATTTAAATCCAATGTGTTTATGCGGCAGACGATTTTTATTAAATCCTTTCCGATTTGAATAATGAAGATATGTATATAAAATAAATTTCATTACCATTTCATTTTGGACTGGATAATATCAATTATACTCTTCAGGTTTAAACATTATTATTATTGATATTTTCCGGAATTATTGATTCAGGGATTATTGATATTTTTAAGTTATTACGCCATTGTTTTATTGCGGCAAATATTGCTGACACACGCATATTGTACGTTGTACGAGTAATCTTCTAGGAATGCACGGGTATATCTTCTAACCTACGAGAATATAAGTAGTACAGGTATATTGGCATATATTTTGACATATATTGGCATATATATTGGAATCAAGTACAGTCTTCTGGTATGAAGATTAAGGGGATTAATTATATATTCAATTTATTACGTCGTCTGTTGTATTTTACCAAAAAACATTTGAGACTCATATTGCAAAACGGGTAATATTCTACTAATAATCGGACATTATAAGTAGTACGTGTATATCTTCCAATATAATTTTAGCACTTTAATTTTGACATATATTGGAATAAATGACTGTCTTCAGATTTAAAGATTACGGGTTTATTGGTATTTTCCATTTATACATGTAATCTACTAATACAGGTTATATTTTCTAATATTCGCGTATATAATTAGTACGGGTCCCATACAATTTTAACGCTTTTATTTTGCATATATTGATTCAATTCCATATTTTTTTTTATATTTGCTTACATAAGGGGTCCAAGATGTTTTATTCTTCAGATATGTCCATGAAGATAATTTTATATAGCGAGAACAGAGATTCTTAAACTTCTTTTTAGGAGCATTATATTAAATATTTTAACAGAATATTTTGATTAAACATGTCATTTAGTATACTATAAGAATTTGGGCATGATTATGAATTTCAAGTTTCTTTATATTATATACTCCGTACGAAGAACGGGTATGCTGCTAGTATATACTATAAAAGTTATACTATAAGAGTTATATGGGGGCCTAAAATGTGTTTTTGTCTAGGGATGTCTACAAGGGTTAAGCTGTCGTACTGCGGAACAGTTTTTGCCGACTGAGTCACACAAGAATGTTGATTGACTGAACGAGTTTGCCACAAATTACAACCTGTATTTTTAATTTAACTGCAGTGCGTTACATTTTAGTTAAATTAAAAATCTGGGTTTATGTTATCAACATTTATCGACAATCTGTAAACTACTCACCATTTAAAACTTTCACTACGTTTTATTGGAAATGCGTAGTCTCTAAAGAAATTAGTCACCAGATAAATTTTTTCCTCGCCAGCCATCGCGCTTGTACTCATATGCCTATTTCTCTCTCTCTCTCTCTCTGTGTGTGCGTGCGCACTTATGTATGTATGTATGTGTGCACTTATGTATGTATGTATGTGTGTGTGTATGTGAGAGAGAGAGAGAGAGAGAGAGTGGGGGAGAGAGGGAGAGAGACGGTGGGAGAGAGGAAGAGAGAGAGGGAAAGAGAGAGAGTTGGGAGTTAGTTTAACAATTTCTATGATAAGGTAGCTATTCCCAGCAATTTCAAATCTAAACTGTCCCATTATATTATTGAGATTTTTTTAATATCTTGCTCGCATAAGATAGATTATTAAAATAAATAAATAAACCTAAACCTCTCACTTAATATTTTAATGAAGGGATTTTTCGAAGCGCTCGTTTGTTTTCTCAATTTCATGAAAAATAAAATACTATTAATTCACAATAAAATTATTTATAAAGAAAAATATATAATTATATGGTACAGATATTGTGTCATTTATTTTAAAAATTAACTTTTTAATGGAGAGCGCGAGGCCATGATGTTTTAAAAGCGTAATATATGAGTATAATCACGAGATTTTAATTTTACATACAGTAATGAATTTTTACATTGAGAAAATGATTGAAAATAATCGATAAGAATTTTTTTTTCAAACGGTCCATGTTATTTCACAAACCACACATTGTCCAAGGGAAATATTTAATAGAATCCATTTTATTTTCCATTTTTTTCACAAATATCATAGCATCCCAATGATTTTATCATAGTTTAAAGATCTATTCAGGCTCGAACAGTCGATCTGTAACGAGATTTCATTAACATCTCTTCATATCTTACAATTCAAACTGACAGAACTAGTCTACGACTCACTGATATTTTTCGTAAATGAGTCAAAACAATCACGCAAATGCAATATCTCATTGTCTTCACTAGGGCATTGTCTAACCTACCACGTGATCATGGTGTGACGTCACCGTCGTGACTGACCTTGAGACTTGCATCTGGGGGCTATAAAATCTGTTTTAAGTTCTTACATCCATTGTACAATTCAGGCTTGAAGCCATATTTCGTGTCAGAAGACTACGAAAACGTCCGTTTGTTGCCGGGATGGAACATCAGTTAATGTTATTTGAGGTTCATGTAGGATTTTATTCCTCCAGTCTTGCATCCTAAATCATAAATGTTGCGGTAACTTGGCCATGATCGTAACCGCATCCTTTTAAAATTGTTTGGAGTAAATGTCTGAGGAATAAAATACGAATACATAAACTAGGACTGCATCAAATTGCAAGATACTAAAGTACTAATCAATTTCATACGAATGATTCTCGAATATTTTTTAGAGTTTATTAGATTTTTAAATGCATAACCCCATATATATTCCCTTGAGTACTCCCATCTGTGTTTATTTGTGTTTATCTACACCAGTGCTTTCCAAACTGTGGTATATGTACCCCTGGGGGTACATGATGAAATGTTTGGCGCTTAACTAATTGTTCAATTTACCATATTAATATGATAAACATATTTATAATCACATAAATTTAATATTTTTTTTCTAATTAAATAAACATGTCGACTAGCACGAATATTCGACGTTCTTGACGGCCCATCTTGACTCCCAGTTGAAGCGATGACTGTATATTTTGAAAAGAGGGTTACTTTCTCGTCCTTTTATCGGGATAGTGAGAAGATTAAAACATTCTAGACTACTTTCTTGAATGATTGGTACAAATTTTTGAGAGCAAATGCACCAATTTTACAGCTAAAGTACTTATCAAATACCAGCCACATAACATACGCGGAAATAACACATACAGACGATAACTGCCTCTACCAGTTGGAGCTAAAATGGCGGTTGCGTCAACCTGTATATTTAGGAGTCTTACTGTCCAGAGCAAACTTTAAGAAGTTACAGTTGCCAAAACACAAAAAGTTTTTGCATTTTTGCAGTTACATATTGTTTGTTAATTTTGAAGTGGCAATGTCCAGGCGTAAACAACTTTATTGTCTCAAATAATATAAAAAGGTATTTTAAAATAATTATTTAAAAAAAATAGTTTAACAGTAAATATTTTAAATTGTGCTGTGCATACAGGATTTAGTGAGGAAGGAAGGAATTTAGTGACATCGGTGGAGTAAGATGACAGTCGCGGTTAACAAGTTCGGTCCCTCTTGAGAGCTCGAGAACAAAATGCGAGCATTCTTAATTCCCATGTCGTCATATGCGCAGATCCAAGTAAAAATAATGAAGTCAATCATGCCGGGGACTAGCAGCCCCTGCAAATAACAGAATAGGGTTTCGACAGAGTTGTTTAGTTTACCGCGAAACTTGCCAGACATCCAAAACAATAGCGTATCAAATTCCACCTCTCTCTTCACTGCTTTAATTCAAAATTTCTATGAAAAAAAAAAAAAGCTCGATAACCCACTTTTATTGCCATTTTCTATTTCCACGATGAAGCACATTTACCCACTGTCTTATTTTCGAAATGGATTAGATAAACTTTTCCATGTTTTGTGGTAAACCATCGGCAATTTGACGCCAAAATAATCGCTCTTTCTCTTGTTAGCTTGATGGAAAATGGGTTTGAAATGATGACCGTCAACCTAGCGGAACGTTCCGGTTGTGGATGCAACTTTGCAACATAACGTTGCGTTACGCGTATTAAAAGCCAAGTGGGGGAAATTTGATTCATGTCGCGAATCAAGGTCGAAGGAAAAGATAGAAATTGATATTAAAGTGCGTGAAAAGCTTTGGTTGGAGTTTTTAAAATTTTACTTCTTCCGCAAATGAAATTAATTTAAATATTTCAATCTTGAACGTTTAATTTAAGGAGTTTAAATTTCATATTGGGAAAACTCTGAAATCGTTTCGAAAAATAATTCAGGTGGCGCTGGGGTAGGATACGGCTCACTACATTGTATGTATTTCTATGGCAAAATGATCGTATCATATTAAGAATATTGATTTAAACTGTTAATTTTGCAAAAAAAAAAAAAAAATTCTAATGCAAAATGAATATTCCTACATATTTAAATTCGTTAAATTTATTTTACCTTATAATTTATTTTTGTCTCTGTATATTCTGTATCCTCTTTACAATCAAGAACAACTACGTACTATTTCTACTCATAATTATGGAACTTTAATTAGAAAATAATCAAAAATACATATGCTAAACACAACGCTTTCCTGTTGTATGATGGGATTTTACTGACACTAGCGCCACCTAGGTATAATTCTTAGCATTATGGTATTTTCAAGCTTTTTATCCACAGTACTTTTATTTCCTTCCTTCTTACTCCATATAAATCGGACTAAGGCCCATGGAGGTAAAGGGAAGGAGTTAAAACTCCTTGTTGGGAAAATGCCATGATCATTTGAGACAATAATTCAAGTGGCGATGGGATAAGTCCGACTGCATTGTGTTTCTATGGCGAAAGGTTCGTATTAAAAATAATATCTATTTAAACTGTTAATTCTGCAAGGAAAATATTATATATATGCCACGAGAAATAAAACTCAAACAATAAATAATATTTCTATGTATTACAATTTCTCTTATCTTACAGTTTATTTTTGTCTCCATATATTCTCTACCCTGTTTTACAGCCAAGAATAAAACACTACCACTTCAACTCATAATTAAGGAATTTTTATTCGAAAATAAATTAAAATACACATTCTAGACACAACACTTTATTGTTGCGTGAAATGGAACAGATGGCAAGTTACTAACACCAACAACACCTAGATATAATTATAAAAACATTGTCGTAATTTTAAACTTTTCGTCCACAAAAGTTTTATCCCCCTTCTCTCTAACTCCATATTACAGAGGAAAAGCAGACTATAAAAGCATTTCTAACATCATGCAATAGTAATTTCTGAACATATTGCCGTATTAAAACATTAAATGCAAATTAACATCGTCCATTAAAATAGATCAATTCATAGAGTTAAAGAGGAGATAAAACTCCTATGCCTGAAAATACTATAATGCTTTGATAATTATATCTAAGCACTCTATCGGCTAAGATACCACTATAGTCTTAGCATTTGTTATTGCTTTCCCTGCAATACATGGTAATGTATAGGGAAAGTATTGGCATCGTGTCGAGAATCGCAACTCGAGTTTTCGACGGATCTACACGTTTTGGGACCACTCGAACACGAAAATACTATTGTTAGCGTCATGTCTGTGTGTGGGTGTGTGTCTGTCTGTGCAACGCTTCTATCCACCTTAACTCAAAACCAATGGACCAAATTTCATAAAATGTGATAGATAAGTCACTTGTAGGTGACCCTGGTGCTGATTAGATTTGGGTACGACTTGGAAAAAAAAAAAGAACTTTCCTTTTTTACAAAATGGCACTCATAAATCTTTAATATCTAAAATAAAATACTACTCATGCTTAAATGTATATGCTTGTTTTATATGTAATTTTTGACGATGAAAATAATAAGACCAACCCCATTACTATAATACTAACTGCATTTTTACCACGCCGCCTTTGAAAATGTGTTCAGTTGCTACATAAAAACGAAAATTGAATTAAAAGTGCAAATTCAGTGTTATTTTGTGCAATTAAACTCACTTTAACGAATTATTAAAAAATTAAAGAGAGAATGAATTTGAGTTTGTAGTGAAAGTTATGTGCTGCCCACATTGTATTTTTTTTTTGTTCAGGAAAGTGTAGTGTTTGATATATATATTTTTTTGAATATGTTCTAATTAAAGTCCATAATTATGAGTAGAAGTAGTTAGTGTTTTGTTCCCGATTGCTAACGGAGTACAAAATGGATTGAAATCCCTTTAGCTCCGTGCATGAATTCGTTTTAAATTTTTGAAAAGTTTCGTCTGGCTTTGCTCTGTAATTTCGAAATTATCAAAAGCACTAAATTTTCTTCCCTTATTACACGCATATATCATCAAGGCCAACGGCTCTATCGTGCTGAAAACACCGGTTCTCGTTGGATCACCGAAGTCAAGCAGCATCGGGCACGGTTAGTACTTGGGTGGGTGACCACCTGGGAACACCGCGTGCTGTTGGCACATTTCGGGCGCGGTAGCTCGGTGGTTTGAGTGCTGGATTTGCACGCTGCCTCAACTGTCGCCGTGTTCATGCGGAGTACGATCACGTTAAACAGGTTAGCGCGCAGGAATTGCACTCGGTAGGCCCGGGTTCGATTCCCTCCACTGCCGCCGGGGCAGTGGCGGGAATCCTGCCCAAAACTGCCGCAGCGTTCACGCGGAGTATGATCACGTTAAACATGTGGGTCCGTAAGTCCTTCCGAGAGGTTGGTGGTAGGGGAAGGAGGGTACGGTCCTTGTAGATGCCTCCCCCACTGGGTTCCGGTCTAAATTGGGTGGCACTTCCCGGCCGTCCAAACGGTTACATTACACCTTTCTGGTAGGTCGGATGGTCTGGGTCTCAACAACAATAACGCATCTATCAACAAATTACGCGTATATATAAAACTGCAGTAAATATTTCTACTAATTTGACAACTGTTGAAAACATCAGTCGAATTAGGAATACTTTTAACTTCTTTATTTTATTTCTCTGATGCAAAACAGCGAAAGTGAAAACTGATTACATACTCTTTTCAAATTTATCCCGCACAAAACATAAAAATGCTTATACGTGGAAGACACTGCATTATTTTGTTTTTAATGATTGTTTAGAAAATAATCTATAAAACAATTTAGAATTAAGTGATTTTATGGAAAACATTCACGCTTCTCTAACAACATACTTTTAGTACTGTAAACATCTAAAGTCAATTATTTCCAGTTATTTGAGAGGAAAATTGGTACAAGAGACATATACAGTGAAAGCTATTTATAGCGAGTAAGTAAATACAAGCGATAATATATATATATATATATATATATATACAGTGAAAGATATTTATAGCGAGTAAATAAATACAAGAGGAAACCATGTGAAAGCTATCTATAGCGAGTAAGTAAATACAAGAGATAACAGTATACAGTGAAAGCTATTTATAGCGTGTAAGTAAATACAAGAGCTAATATATATATAGTGAAAGCTATTTATAGCGAGTAAGTAAATACAAGAGATAATATATACGAGTATACAGTGAAAGCTATTTATAGCGAGTAAGTAAAATAAGAGATAATACATATACAGTGAAAGCTATTTATAGCAAGTTTGGATGTAGTGAACAGTCGGTTATGTATTACGAATTTTCTTCTATCACCTGGGCAGGGTCGTAGCCAGAGACAAAACTGAAGAGGGGCTGGAGGGAAATTCAGGGGGGGGGGGGTACTCAACAGTTTTAAAGGAGGAGCTCACCAAAAATACAATTAATTATTAGCATTTATAAACCATAATAATTACTATTATATATTTCAATTCATGTAAGTTATTAGCAAATAATTGCATATTTATATTTGTAAGCTAGGAGCTAATTATTAATATCCATATATAGCTACTATACATCAATTTTAATATATAATAATTACAATTGATTTTAATGTGAGTATTAACCAGTAATAAAACTGTTATAATAATTTGTAGAAACATTTTGAAAGTTAATACAAGTTAATGCTTAATATTAATTTTCACCTACTTATCAGTTGATTTTGACTTTTATAATGTATAACAGTGAACCCCCCCCCCCCCCCATAACACAAAAGTATCTTAAATACCATTGTCATACATTTTAAATATTTTTTAAATTAAATATGTAAATAATTTGATTATTAGTATAATCATAAATTCAGCTGAATTAAAAAAATCTTTAAGACGAAGTAATTTATTAAAAAATCTCAAAGAAATTTTTAGGCAAAATTTGAATGACATTTTATATGAAATTTCATATTACTACTAAAAATTTAATATTTTTATCAGGGGAGCTGAGTATACCTCTTGTTGGGGAGGCTTATCCCCCTCTGGTCCCTACCTTGCTACGGCACTGCACCTCTGATTTACAATACTTTTATAATGTAGCTCGTGTTGCTTATAGAGGACATTTAAAGAGCTGGATATCGGTTATTGCGAAGTTTTTAGTGTGGGAGACGTAAAGAAAAATTTATTTTCTTGGACTTTTTGGAACAAAAGCAAGATTCTACGAGAAAAGAAAATTTTTTGTTATGGGATAGTCGAAAAAAATCGTTGTTTTAAAGGGTGCAAAGATCTGCCAATTATTTATCTTAATAACTAGAAATTCTACCCAGCGTTTCTCTGGAGTTAAAACAGAGGTAAATTAAATTTATTGATCTAAAAATAAATGAATACATTTTATTCATATAAAAAAATTCTGAAAACTGTATGCAATCCCAGTTTTGTACAACCGATACAACGACCCATGTCATCCAATTATCCCCTTCCCTCTAATTTTAAAATGGGTCCGATCCCGATCAAAAAGAAAATAAAAGATTCAAAAGTCCTTTAGGAGAGACGGCTTCTGTGGCTTTAAGCGCATGCGCAACCTTTGAGACAAAGAAAGTGTGAAATCACGAATCATTGAAAATTTGAATAGTTCGTTTGCTTGATGAAATTATAATTAATGAACGAATGAGTTCAGGAATTGATCTTGTCTTGGAGCAATGTGTAATTTTTAAAGGAGTTCGCTTTTAAATTATAAACGCTGATTGTAGTCAATATATTTTTATATCTCAATGTAAAAATCGAGGATGTTTTAAACGCACGAAAAGTGTATATCCTTTGAAAGTTCACAAAAATATGTTTTATTAATCGTATGCTTTCCGTTCAAAGTTTGTTTAAAAGACAGTTTTTCGACCTTTCCAATGGTATCAAGATGGAAATTCTGTGACAATATTTTCAGTCGCTAAGGAACTGATTTATGTGAATGTCGCCCAAAATTGTTGCAAATTGAGCTAAAATATAAAATAACTAAAGAATTAATCCGAATTAAGAAGAAAAAAAATATTGAAGAAATATTGCCAAGGTGAAATTCTCTGCGTCCTGAAGTACCTGTGTACCCAAGTTCAAGGCCGTTACGAAGCTTTGATTTTCCACTACGGATTGTAAAAACAGACAGACAGACAGACAGACACATCATCATTTATTAAGATAAAAAATTTGGATGATATCAATGGTCTTTGGAGAATGGCTGAAACAGTTTAATGAAGAAATGGCGAATCAGAGTAGGCGTCTTCTGCTTTTACTTATAATTCTACTGCTAATATGACAAACATAAAGTTGAACAACATGCCATTGTGACAAAAACATGTCATTGTGACATTTCGACACCCATCACATTGTGATGGGTGTCGAATGTCATGGTATGAGGTCCATTTAAAAAATATTAGCTCTTTTCCCTGATGCGTCTAGTATAATGGAAAGTACAGGATAATAATGGGATCAAAATCTGATAACTAATTGTGAATAAAATTTCGTTAATAAAACAGCATAAAATGTCCAGAGTGTGAGTCTCCTCTCAATTTTCTCAGACAATGTTTAGTCCCACATGTATTACAATTATTTTCTGAATTAAAAAACACACACATGTATCGTTTTCGAATTTCTTACCCAAGTCATTCTTTTAAGATATTTTATAAAGATTCTTTAAAAGTTTCTTTCTGAAGTTGGCAACAGTTTGTTGACGACGGTGGATGCATTTGGTTTATATCGGTGTTAATACCATTAACATCTATCTATAATTGTTTAAATTATCAATTTTCCCCTTATACTGTGTAGTATCATGATTGTTCCTGAAATTATCTTCTATAGGAAATAATGTCATGAAAATCTTAAATTATAAGCAATTTGGGTTCTAATTTTGACATTTCCATTAATTAAAAATGAAATTCTATTGAAATGCCATTAGTTTTTTACATGATGAATCGACACATAAAATTCATTAGCAAATTCATTAGCAGAATTCATTAGAGCATTCGTTAGTAGGTTAACGTGTCCACACACACACACATTTCACATATACATACACACGGGTTGCCCATGTATGTTTTGAAATTTTATCCGCTCTTAGAAAAGGTATGCAAGCATGTGTGTTGATGAAATATTTGACGTAATAATCAAATGATACAGAGCAAAAATAAAAAACGTTGTTTTAAACAATTTTTCATTTGAAATGTTTAAACAATAACTGTTATGTGATAGTCACAGAAAAATTTAATATTCTGTTTCATTATTTATACGATTAGAACTCAAAATATAAATTGTATTTATTGAAATCATTTCTTTAAACTTTCATTTCAGACAAAACTGCTTTTCTTAAGGTATGTGTATGTGCATTGAATAGTTAATATATACATGAATTTATCAGACAAATGTATATGAGATTTATTATTTTTATTAACCATACAAGTAATATTAGATATAAATGAAGTGTGTTCTAATTTTCTTTTACAATTGTTAACCGAGCATTTACATATCTAACTTTTTTTATCCTCTCAATACCATTCGTGTTTCTTTTGAATTCCCATTGAATTATTTTTTAAGTAATACATCACCATTAAAAGACTGTTGCCAACAGAAAAAATTAAAATATTTTGAATGAATTTTAATCAAAACTATTCATTTCGTGCATGATCTGCATAGCACAGCGCCATCACGACTCAAAGAAATCTGAATTTCAAAACAGGTCGTGATCGTGAACATCAAGATCGTCAAATTTAAACGTACTGACAATGGGTTGTTTAGAATTGTTGCTGCTCAAAATCGGTACTAACTGGAACCGATCAGCCATATTAATTTCCGTGGCGTTACTATATTTCCATGCGTGCTTATGAAATCGAATTTGCAACTCCCACTAAATTGTTAATCAATTTTCTTAAAAGAATTTTCTTTTATAGTTTTTGTGAAGGATAATGCATTCTAGATTTTTGTTGGAGTTTTATGACTTTATGAATAAGCGTTTTTGAGAATATGCTGCTGCGATTTGTGTCTCAGAATGGTATTTAAAGTGTAACTTGTAACTTTGAAATTTGAATATTTTGTTACGAAGAAAAATGTTTTAATAAAATTTGCCATTGAAATTGAAATTTAAAATGCTTCTGGTTTCTGTATCAAAATGGCAGATATCCAATCTTGGTAATCCAATTTTAAAATCTGAATATTTTGTTTCGAAACAAAATAAAGAATTAATTTTTTTAATGACTTTGAAAGAAATTGAAGTTTGAAATATTGTTAGAATATGATGCAATGGTTTGTTTCCCAAAATGACACTTAAAGTGTAATATGTAACTTTAAAATGTGAATATTTTTTTACGAAACAAGAGTTAAAACTTTCTAAAACTAATTTAGCAAGAATGCAACTTATTTTTATTTCAAGCACTCAGTCAGCCAGAACTGGTAACCCAACCCGGGTCTTGTTCTCTGTTATGCGACCAGTTACATTACTCTGACAAGGTAAAGAAATCCCTTGAATTGCCTTACTAGAAATGTGTATATTTCCATCATAAGAGATTACGATTGCAGCGAACGTTCATAAGGCAGTATTAAATACTTTGATCGAGATAAGTCTTTAGCTCAACGCTGTAAGACTCACTTGATATTATTTGGCTATGGGATCCTGTCCCGTCGCTTCCTAATTGGTTTTAAACATTCTCGTTACATTGGTTCCCTTGCCAATGTAATGAGAACTCAAAATACCAACTTGGCAGTGTGGGGGTTTGATCTTATAGCCAAAGTGTTGTAGGTGTATAAAAAATTGAAATTCGGTTTTTCAATGGGTCATTACGTGTCGGGCACTCTAGAATACGAAAAAACTATTTTTAGTTCGACGTCTGTATGTCTGTGTGTGTGTCTGCGCAATATAGCACAGGATCACACAACCCACTGTAGCTCAAAGACTATTTGACGAAATTTGACAAAATTTGACGGGAAAAACATTCCCTGGTGCTGATCAGATTTTAGTACGATTGAAAGAGATAGAATCTTTTTTTTCGAAATGGCCCTCAAAAATCGTCAAAATCTGAAATAAAATACTTAATATGCTTAAATGTATAGATTACATGCTTGTTTCATAAGTAATTTTAAAAACAAAATAAATAAGACCTCCCTCCTCCCCCCTCCCTTTCCTAGAGCGATCCGTTTTCGAGATATGTTAATATTTTGAATTTACAAGACGTTGTTTACGCAAAACCATTTCGACTCTATCGGACTAGAGCCTATTTCTTATGCAAAAAAAAAACTACGTAAAATTTAATTTAGAATGGCATGAACTTACAATTTTTTAAACTCTTCGCGGCTCACTTAGTATAATCTTGCTGCATGTCATGGGGCCGCGAACCACATTTGCGAAATACTATTATAGTGTCAAATGATTTAATACGTAATTCTTTTGTAAAATCGAGTCTGTGACACAAACCTTATTATGGCAGTCAAAGATCATTCCCAATCATAGCTGTGTACCACGGTTAGTCATGGTCTGGATTAGATTGACATATACTTACAGTAAGCAACGTATTCTTAAAGCCTGTACACCTGATACATTACAGCATTTTTCTCGAGCGGAAACCTCAATCTCATTTAGATACTGACAAAGGACTTGGTCGTGACTTTGGATGGCCGGATATTTCTAAAGCTAAAAACAATGAGCATATATGTAGTTTGTTTTTATAATGAAGGGTTAGTTCGATGCACGTACTACTTACAAATTGGAACGTATTGCTCAACGTGATTTACTCGGAAATTAGAGTCGTGATTGGAGGATAATGTGACAGTTCAATTGTTGGAGTAAACGGTGAATCTTCTCACAACTTTTGTTAACCATGTAGTTGCGTCCCAAAAGGGGTGGTTTTAGAGGTTATAACCCTCCCCATAGACTCATTATGTTTCAGTATTGAAATTGTACGTACTGGTTTGCAATGTTCCTTTAAAACAGTTTTCAGTAAAAACTGATTAAATGGCATCAAGAACAATGGACACCTCCAATTGATGAACATTAATACTTTCCTTATATACATGATGTATAAGGAAAGTACGGGGTCGAAAATTCGAATTCGAGTTTTCGACGGGAGAGCACGTTGCAAGCATCCCTGATCACGAATCAAACATTTTTGAGATGATGTCTGTATGTGTGTGAAAGTATGCGTGTGTGTGTGAGTGTGTCAGTGAGTCTGGAGACGATATCTCACGAATAAGTAGACCGATTCGAATGAAATTTGGTTCAAAAATTCCAATTCGTAAATACTAGAATCCTATTGTTTTTAAACGTAATCGAATGTTCAGAACCCCCCTAAATTTTCGACTAAAATTTTCAAAAAATCGTCAAAAAATCAATACCTTTAATAAAGTTACACAAATAGACATTTCTTATGTAATTTTTCCTTAGAAAACGATTGATATAAACTTTAGAACGCTAGCATGAACCGTTCTTGAAACATTGCTCATTTTTAAAATAAATTTATCAAAAAATCCCATAAATTAAAAAAAATATATTAACTGTTGAGAAATATGTTCACTTTTCACATGTAATATCATGCGATAAATTTGGTGACATCATTCTCGTGGATCTAGCTCGTTCCATTCATGAGAAAAGATACTTTGAGTAATACTTTTGGATTTGAACGCCAATAGTTATTTATCTGCTATAAGAATAACTTATTTCTCCGTCCATAACGCTTGGCGAGATTTTGGCGCCGAATTTGGCGGAATATCGACAACTTAACGAATTTTCTAAATGTTGCCAAAATAACGAAAATCTCGCCAACTGGATAGAAATGACACTAAATCAATAAAAATGACGACTAATTGACGAAAATTCAATATCTTGGAACGAATATAAATATCTACTATAAGAAAAACCTATTTTTTTATTGTAAATGTAGTAAATTCATTGCATTATATAATGAAAGTCATGTGTGGCCCACATCAAATTTTTTTTAATATCTAGTCCCAAAAATATGTCCGGTATTGTGTATTTATCTACAAATAACAGGTTCTCGAATAATGGACATTAGTTTTGGTCCTTAGAAACGCATTTTCTAAAACCTATTTTAATGCGCAAACATGCCCTTTAATCATGCATTTAAAAAATGCACTTCTGTCACAATTCTATTTCTAATGAAACAAAACGAAAAAATATATAAATTTTCATCTACTGATAATTTTAGGAATAATTTCAGAAATATTTTTAATTACTATAAAATGATAGAAGTACACTATTATATAATTCCTTAAAATTAATCTGAAAGTTGCCATGGCGCTTTATAGCAAAACCTATCATGCTTTATGAGCTATGAAATATACTTGTCTATTAAAAATCGCACTATTTTTCACTTATAGGCACATACAATCAACTTGTTATAACGCGTATAAATAACTCCAAAATAGTCTTGGACTTTCTAACTACAAGTTGAAGTATCTTATTATCAAAAACATAATAATTTTTTATATTAAAATTTAAGTGTTTAAAAGTTCACCATAAGTAAACTAGAGTTCAGCAAACTGATATTGCGAGAATTATGAGCTATAAATATATTTGTTGCTCCCCCCACCCCCCTTCACTTGAAATACTTTCCTGTCGACACCATTATGACACCACTAATGTAATTCCAATGTCTTCATTGAAGATGATGGAGTCTGCATTGGAATTACGTTCCAAGAAATTTTCTAGAAACATTAAAAAATATATTTATTAAATATAGAAATATTATATTAGTTATCAAAATAATTCATTGGCTGATCGAAAGAATGATCGCGAGATAGAATTATTGTGAAATGCCATTTAGAACATTAAAATGCAATTTTTTTTCGCACTGCCTACACGTTGGAATTTATTGCCGAATGTTTAATTGTTACAGTAAATGATGAATGCTTTGCAACTATGTAACTATGCAGCCATTGCCATTGAAGATGACAGGGTCTATACTAGGATCAAATTTTTGGAAATTTTTAGGAGGGTTTAAAGTTTTTGTTAGAAATAGAATTGATCAGTAATCAGATTAATGAATTTAACTC